>CAXIUP010000276.1:0-25000 GCA_964035015.1 Corallium rubrum | reverse complement strand
TGTTAACATGTCTGTAACAGGTTGTTGACAACTTGTAACAAGGCTGATGACTCCAACAGACTGATGACAAGTTGTTCCAACAACCTGTTACCGTTCTGCATTCGTCAAGTTGTTAACAGGCTGATGGTAACAATGTTGCAGCAGCATTTTGAATGAACAGCACTGTTGCAACCTGTTAACAGCCTTGCTACAAGCCTGTTGCGAACACATCCTGTTGACAAGCTGTGAGATTTTTACGTGTGTAGGGCCATTTGTTCCCGCCATCTTGGCCGAGTTCCCTACAAATGGCCCTGGGTACGACGTGTCGCTGGTAATAAGTCCATGTCCAATATGCACGAATTTATTGGTTAGGTTTAGGGTGTGTGTTGGGGTCAGGCTTTCATGAAGTACCCAGGTTATTTTGAACATGAACTTACAACCAAGGTCGCTGACCGTCTTCAGGCTACTGTTTTCCCGCGTTTTGTAGTTCTTCTCTTGCGACAAAGTTGCTCTTCGGTTTTGTAAGGCATTTAATTAACTCGTTTATCTTGAGAATGCCTCCCAAAAGACAGCAAGCATGGAATGATCTCGAGAACAAAATGAAAAACAAGCGGAGTAAGGCAAATGCCGGCCAACAGCGGGGAAAGAAGGCTGGTTCTGCGCCACACGAGCTGATCGTGCAGCGCCTGGCATCCGAGCCAGATCACAAACAAACATTTAAACCAGTGCAACCGAGGGAATTTGTTGCCTACGAATATGAGGATTTGACCGTAGCAAATCTGAAGAAGGCATGTGCAGCTCATTTTCGCCTTCCAGCCAGCTCCTGTGATGTCCTTGTAACGAACAAAGGACCTTCTTGCACGAACATAAATCAGATACCACATAGGAAGGATAAGGTGAGCATGATAACAACTAAATTTTAATGGTTCATAGCCTCATGTCATATTTACTAAATCTAACTCGGCTTTATAGATTATATTTAGCTTTTTTATATTTTCGGCGCAACTGTAGAATACTCCGTATAAATTGCATTTACAATCAATATCGTGTATAAAAAATTCTATTAAACAGGTGGTCAAATGCACATAATAAATAACATAATAGTAAACTAAGCGGGGGAAGCAATTCTATATAATAACCCTATGAGTTAAACAAAGCTCTTGCAACCTTGTTACGTAACATTTCACATTATGTTTTGTTTGATTGTTTGTTTTAATATCACTGTCAGGTTTACCTTGTGCGATTTAAACTCAAAAGCACCGAACAAGATGCGGAGGAGTGCTCAAGCGCAGAGGAATCGGAACAAAATGAAATTCTTGAATTAAATACCTCTCCAATTACCACTGAAAAAGCAGAAGTTCCTGAGGAAACAGTGTACCCAGCTTCCATTTCTATTGATGTGTTGCTGAAAACCGGGCAGCTTATTAAACCCAAGAGAAAGAACCAGGTATCACTGTTGCTGGAAAAGTTTAACATCAAAGAATAGGAATGGGTGTCTGTTGTAAAGTCCCTTGATTTGTTGGTGGAGACAGAGAGCTTTTCCTCGGGAGGATTCCGAAATGCTTTTCTGGGAGTGTGTAAAGATAAACAAAAATGGGTCATCAAGAACTATAATGACAAGGCTGTGGAGACCATAACTGAAACATTGAAAAGCAGTGTTGAAGACCATACACGCAAACAAATTCAAATGCACTGTGCTGCTAGGCACCTGACAAAAGTTTTCAGCACCAAATCCCCAAAAGCATTTGGTGAATGTTTCAAGTTCAATCGTGCATACTACACAGTATACCTAGGACAGCCGGCAACAGTTGAAGAATTCGTTGAAGGGACATTCAGGAAGTATGTCAATAACAATGGAAAAGTGTGCAAACAACCAGAGGGTTGCAGTGCTGACATCAAGACCATTTTTGAGAAGGCTGAATGCCTAGTTCACTTCTCCTATGTTCAAAGCTCAAAGAAGCTGATGCTTCTTGACCTTCAAGGTGCAGACTATCAGCTATATGACCCAGAAATTGCCACAACAGAATTGCATAGTCAGAATGATGAAGCTTACTTCTGCTGTGGCAATCTGTCATTCATCAGCATTGATGCATTTAATGAAAAGCACAAGTGCAACAAATTCTGTGAGATGATTGACACAATACATGATGCCATTATCCCTGTTAGCATTTGAACAGGAAAAGTGTATGAACACTATACCACTTGAACATCACTTGCATGTATAGATATATATAATTATATATATATATATATATTGAGTTTGACAAGATTAGTGATCATGTCCACGTGTTCATGATTTTGTTAGTTTTATTTCAGTTTAATAAGTTTGGGTGTTACAGTTACACAGTTTCATTAGAAAGAACTATTGATTATATTATATTAAATTCACTGTACTTTTCAAAATTATTTCAATTATCATACAGATACTGTACATACTGACTCTGATATTAAGTATAGGAAAGGGAACTGCAAAAATACTAATATTAAATTCTCCAAAAATTTAGAGCATAGAGTATTATTGAGATATTCATTGGGCTGATGGCTCCTGGTAATGTGTCTTCAGGAAGAGGTAAGTAGTTGCAGCATCATTTGGTTTCACATCATCAATTTCTATCCCCATATTCCTCTGGAAATGCATAAAAATGGTTTGGTATTCCTTTAGGCATCTGAGCTTCCTTCTGGCTTCTGACCATGTGGGAATTCCATATTGTCTCCCTGAACACATTCATCTCTTTTCCAATGACAGGTATGAAGACAAATGCCAACAGGTCTCTTTGAAAGAAATATACATATGACTAATTTAATTACTTGAGGGAGAATGCAAGAATGTTTTGTGGTTTCATGGTTAACCCATTAAGGGGCAAGGGCACACTTGGCATTTTATTCTGGCTAACGCCAGATAATTTTATTCACCTAAGTGATGAGCCTTGATGCGCCCTTGTCCTTTAATGGGTTAATCAGAATAATGTCCACTAATTAACCAAATCAAACTTTGATCATGGGTTGGTTGTTTCCAACTGGGATTGGTAATCAAACATCCAAACATTTCACATTCTAAAATATCATAAAAAATTGATTTCTACCAAAGACTATCAGAAATAGCTGTGATGTGTACATTAGCACAAGGTATACAAAAGCTTATTAATAAATATTAATAAATTAAAGTTATTTCTATGTTATAATACCAAATACCTATCAGTCTGATTGCCTGGTTCATAAAGACCTTGCTCCAGTAACATTAACAACTGTCTCTTGAAATATTTTTCTAGACGGTGGTGTAGCTCACGCCACCACCTCTCAATCTGTACATAATAAAAAAAGTCATACATTTGCCTTTATATACATCATGTAGGCCAAATATTTGTATAAATCTATATAAACTAAATTTTATGGTACAGCTATAATGAGTTTAATAAATAATTTTATGTAGATAAGACATAGCACCTTGTTGCTGGTAGATGGTCCATAATGAACAGTTTCTTCAGCAGTGTCATCCTCTTCAGAATTATACTGCCTCAGAAAGGCATGAATAGTGGCCATGTGGCCTGTTTCTGTTCCTTTGTCTAGCCTCAGGTGATTACTTATAACTGTGAATGCAAGGTGTAATAATAATGATTAGTTCTACTTTGGCTGTTTTGAAAAAAAGCAATATATATACATGCATGTTTGCTAAACTGTCAAATAAGCTGGTTATTATTCAACTGTTTGTTTTCTTTTTCTGAAAGAAATGAATCAACGAATTACACTAAAAGTACTTTTTGGAGTACAAATACCATCCTTTCTTTGTACTCACTCCAGTCTTACTCACTCATTTGGACTATACTGAGTAGAGTGGGATAATAATGTGGAGTTTCTGTACGTACCTCTAGTATTGTATATATTCTCTATATACCATCTTCCTATTAACTTGGGGTCCGAATTTGAATTCCATAGCTTTAAGTACACAATATAGCCGCTGAAGACATCTTGTATCCCATATACAGCCAGTGGAAATGTGTCTTTCATGAAGCCCATTAATTTATCGTGGCCATCACCCGAATGTGTATGATTTGAACCCTGCAGAAACAGATAACTGTGAGAATCATATAAAAGATCTGATATTAAAAATACATTCATAGAACTATATAGATATCTTATGAAAACACGGATCTCTACATATTAACCTAGCTAGTCATCATCTCATACCATCAGTATACTGTGCGTGGGTTGCTGATTGATTTATATAATGGTGACTGTCAAAATGTGGGCACTTTCTCGATATATGAACAACCGAAATAGGGCGTGGTTTATTGGGAGCGTTCCCTATGATTCCCTAACCAGTCTTAGCGATCCTTAGCAGGCCTTAGACGGCCTTACACGGCCTTACGCGGCCTTAGACGGCCTTAGCAGGCCTTAGACGGCCTTAGCAGGCCTTAGACGGCCTTAGCAGGCCTTAGACGGCCTTAGCAGGCCTTAGACGGCCTTAGCAGGCCTTAGACGGCCTTAGCAGGCCTTAGACGGCCTTAGCAGGCCTTAGACGGCCTTAGCAGGCCTTAGACGGCCTTAGCAGGCCTTAGACGGCCTTAGCAGGCCTTAAACGGCCTTAGCAGGCCTTAGACGGCCTTAGCAGGCCTTAGCAGGCCTTAGACGGCCTTAGCAGGCCTTAGACGGCCTTAGCAGGCCTTAGCAGGCCTTAGACGGCCTTAGCAGGCCTTAGCAGGCCTTAGCAGGCCTTAGCAGGCCTTAGACGGCCTTAGCAGGCCTTAGACGGCCTTAGCAGGCCTTAGCAGGCCTTAGACGGCCTTAGCAGGCCTTAGTCTTAGGCGGCCTTAGACGGCCTTATCAAGCCTTAGCAGGCCTTAGACGGCCTTAGCAGGCCTTAGACGGCCTTAGCAGGCCTTAGACGGCCTTAGCAGGCCTTAGACGGCCTTAGCAGGCCTTAGCAGGCCTTAGACGGCCTTAGCAGGCCTTAGACGGCCTTAGCAGGCCTTAGACGGCCTTAGCAGGCCTTAGACGGCCTTAGCAGGCCTTAGACGGCCTTAGACGGCCTTAGCAGGCCTTAGACGGCCTTAGCAGGCCTTAGACGGCCTTAGCAGGCCTTAGCAGGCCTTAGACGGCCTTAGCAGGCCTTAGACGGCCTTAGCAGGCCTTAGCAGGCCTTAGACGGCCTTAGCAGGCCTTAGCAGGCCTTAGCAGGCCTTAGCAGGCCTTAGACGGCCTTAGCAGGCCTTAGACGGCCTTAGCAGGACTTAGCAGGCCTTAGACGGCCTTAGCAGGCCTTAGACGGCCTTAGTCGGCCTTAGACGGCCTTAGCAGGCCTTAGACGGCCTTAGCAGGCCTAGACGGCCTTAGCAAGCCTTAGACGGCCTTAGCAGGCCTTAGACGGCCTTAGCAGTCCTTAGACGGCCTTAGCAGGCCTTAGCAGGCCTTAGACGGCCTTAGCAGGCCTTAGACGGCCTTAGCAGGCCTTAGACGGCCTTAGCAGGCCTTAGACGGCCTTAGCAGGCCTTAGACGGCCTTAGCAGGCCTTAGCAGGCCTTAGACGGCCTTAGCAGGCCTTAGACGGCCTTAGCAGGCCTTAGACGGCCTTAGCAGGCCTTAGCAGGCCTTAGACGGCCTTAGCAGGCCTTAGGCGGCTTTAGCAGGCATTAGGCGGCCTTAGCAAGCCTTAGACGGCCTTAGCAGGCCTTAGCAGGCCTTAGACAGCCTTAGCAGGCCTTAGCAGGCCTTAGCAGGCCTTAGCAGGCCTTAGCAGGCCTTAGCAGGCCTTAGCAAGCCTTAGCAGGCCTTAGACGGCTTTAGCAGGCCTTCGCAAGCCTTAGACGGCCTTAGCAGGCCTTAGACGGCCTTAGCAGGCCTTAGACGGCCTTAGCAGGCCTTATCATGCCTTAGACGGCCTTAGCAGGCTTTAGACGGCCTTAGCAGGCCTTGGCAGGCCTTAGACGGCCTTAGTCGGCCTTAGCAGGTCTTAGCAAGCCTTAGACGGCCTTAAGCGGCCTTAGCAGGCCTTAGACGGCCTTAGCAGGCCTTAGACGGCCTTAGACGACCTTAGCAGGCCTTAGCAGGCCTTAGACGGCCTCAGCAGGCCTTAGACGGCCTCAGCAGGCCTTAGACGGCCTTAGCAGGCCTTAGACGGCCTTAGCAGGCCTTAGACGGCCTTAGCAGGCCTTAGACGGCCTTAGCAGGCCTTAGACGGCCTTACACAGCAAAATCCTGATTCTTATTTTAAGAAAAAAAATACTTGTTTTAAGCAAACAATTGCTTAAAACAAGTAAGATTGTTCTTGTCAGTATAGTAAGAATAATATTCTTACCAAGAATCTTGTCAAGAATCTTGTCAAGAATATTATTCTTACCTAGAATTTTTCGAGAATAATTTTACTTAAAATAAGAAATAATATTCTCGTGCAATTCTTGTTTCAAGCAAAAAATTACTTGTTTTAAGTAACATATTGCTTAAAACAAGCAAAATAATTCTTGTCAGTATAGTAAGAATATTATTCTAGACTAGAATTTCATAAAGAACATTTTTACTTAAAATGAGTAAAAATAGTGTGCAAGTAAGTAAAATTTTCTAGCACTGATTCTAGAATGGATTCTTGTTTTAAGAAACAAGAACATTCTTATTTTAAGAAAAAATTAAATGTGCATGTACTGAGTTGCATTATTTATTAGTTATTTCCATGTGTTCTTAAGAGCACTAAAGTTACTATATACTTCAAGTAAATGACAAATTTTTTTAATGTAGACATGTTTTGGGAACTTATGCCATCTTCAATAGAATATAAGAATAATTACTTAAATATTTATCAAAATAATTCTTTCCTATCTTGTACTGGCATAAGTTTATCGAAACATGTCTACAGAAAGTCAAATTTAAGAATACTAACAGTATAAATTATATAAAAAACATGCAGACATTATACATACGAATGTTCTAACATTCTCGACTAGAGCAATACTTTTGCAAGTCATTTAGGGTTTTGGTAACATCCAATTGGAAATCACACCAGGATGACACTTGTCACCAAAGATTAGGTCTTGCAACTTTCACAGCAACATCCACCATCCTTGAAGATACAGGTCAGTGCAGTGTATGCCAAATCCAATTACTAGAATATTGCCAATAATGTCACAACAGCTTCAAACATTTTGCTTTTCTTGAACATACACAGGATTTGCCTTCCACAACCAGACACCATAAGACCAGGGGTAAAGCTGGACCACTTCCACAGCCACCTGTCAAGTTGCTCATCATCTTAACATTACAAAAAGTCAAAAGTAATATTAAAATAAAGGTTTAACTTAAGTGGGAAGCACAGATAAAAGCGTTAGTGGTAAATACGTATGGCAGGTCTAAATTGCAGCCTGCAAACTGGAAAAATTAAGACCAGCAAACAAATGATACTGTAGGTAATGTGAGGCTGTAATAGAATTCTTTGTTGGTTGACCAAAATCTTATCTTTCACTAAATAGAACTGTTTAAAATGTATTTTATTGTGCAACATATGCAAATACAGTAGGCACTGCATATTTTTTATTCATATGCCTGACTGAGTCATTTCTTTTTTCTTGATATTTAGCATTGGGTGGTTAATTCATGAGCTATTAAAATCTCTCCATGATTAACCAAAAGCCAAAATCTATTTGCCCAAGTAAAACTTTGGTTGTTCCAGGGCAATCAAGCAACAAGTAATTTGGAACCTGGCATAGGCTCAATTTTACCTGACCCAGTTATAATCACATATTAATAAATAAAATGATCAGTCCCTGACAGATAGAAGTGATACTCCAGTCTATCATATAACAAGTTACATACTTAAGTCCAGTTATAAGTACAGGTATAACTTAAATTATGGAAACCTTTTTAGTTTTCAATTTTTAAAGAAAAAGCTCTATGGTGTGAAAATTCTTGAATAAAGATCTAATAATCTTTCCACACTAGATATTTTAACTAAAATGTGGTAACAATACATGTAGCACCTCTAATTAAAATGTGATTTCATCACTATGATTATTATAACCTCTTTATTGAGAAATGTGCTGACACTGGTAGGATAAAGTTTGTATGTAGTTGCTACAAGCCTACACAGCACATCTCAGTCCATGTACATGTTTCTTAATTTTTTCAGCATATGTGAATACCCCCAGGATTAAGTAATGAATTTCATGTTATGCGGGAGGGCAGCCATTACCATTAACCCATTATTGGGGCAGTACAGTACATTGAAAAGCAGAACTAAGTACCGCAGTATGTTAAAAATACAGGCATACTGTATGACATGCACATGAAAAAACATGACCACACCAAATGACACCCAAGCTCCTCTGTGATTTCTGAGCCGAGGTTTCCTCATGGTTGTGTTAATAATAATAACATTAATAATAATAATAATAATAAAACTTGAATTGGGCTGGAATAGTTGGGCAAAAATGTGAGTGGGAAAATGAGAAACTAATATGCAACAAATAGTGGCCTTAATTGATTAAAGTTTTAGTATGAAAACTATATATTGCACTACTAGACACATAATTTTTTAACAAATTCTTAATCCAAAACAGTTGAAAGCTTCAATTTTGAACCATCATTTGTAAACGTGTGCATGAATGTGATAACTACAGAACTGCTAAGAAATAAAACTTTACATTAGATACTAACCAATAAATCAATTGATATCTTTTCACACACGTCTAAACTCAAAGAACAATGTTCTCTTTATTTATTTTGTTCTGTCATGAATTGGGGTTCCAGTACTATCATCATTTCCAGTCTAAGGTATACGATTTTGGTCTTGATAATCCTATAATAAACTAAGACAAAGATTTTATTAGTATACAGCCAAACACATACACTGTGTGTCCCCTTCTTGGCTTGCACCGATACATTGCAAAATTAAATAATTATAGTAAGTTTAGCCTGGCACTAGGCTGTGCCACTAGCTGAAGCTTCATGCAAACCATGTGACTACATTTAGCTACTTAAAGATTGTTGTAACCTTGTGTGTAACTATGATCAGCCTGTATCAGGCAAGTGCTTCTGAAACAATACAAATATATCTGAGGAAAAGCCTTATTTTTTTAACTCTCAACAATACCATGGATTAACTGCTGAACATTTGTTTAATTAACTCTGAACATGCAAACAAAAAGGTAACATATGTTTAATATTCTTTGCAGTCTGGTTTATAGCATACAATCCATACTGTAAAGCCTAGTTTATATGGGCAATTTTTCTTTGGCAATTTTCAACTTCACAAATTTTATTTGCCAGTGTGTATGAGGAAACATGGCAAGTTTTTCCTTGACAAGTCTCCCTTTTGAAAAGCTGGCATGCCAGCTTTTCAACAAGGAGACTTGTCAAGGTAAAACTTGTCAAGGAAAAAGTGTTCGTGTAAACTAGGCTTAATAAGTTTGCCCCCAGATTCCAAACAAAGAACATTGCTGTCTAGGAATATCTAGTTGTCAAGCTGTGTTGTTAACACAGTAGAGCCTTTTCTTAAATTAAATATCGAAACATAACAATTGTATGCATCAAAAGGGGAACCAAATGGTCGACTTTTAGTAAATGAATTTTACCTATGCATTGTTATGTATTCAAAATTGCCGCCGTTAATGTTGATCAGCACAAACAATTTGTCAATTCCCAAAACAAACCATAAGTAACTCCTTCAATTGTAATACTTATAAACTAAGAAAATAAACATATTTTGTAAGGATCAAACGGCAAATCTTTGTAAGAACATTATTCTATTCCGTAGCGACTAGCGAATAAATAAATGAAGCTACATACATTTGCTGAATCACCAATCATATCAAAATTGCCGCCGTTAATGTTGATCAGCACAAACAATTTGTCAATTCCCAAAACAAACCATAAGTAACTCCTTCAATTGTAATACTTATAAACTAAGAAAATAAACATATTTTGTAAGGATCAAACGGCAAATCTTTGTAAGAACATTATTCTATTCCGTAGCGACTAGCGAATAAATAAATGAAGCTACATACATTTGCTGAATCACCAATCAGTATACAAAATTGCTGATTTACATGTAAGAATCTATGACTTACCTTCAATAGTGTGATCGCATCCATCGTCTGTATACGTCTAGCGAAGAACCATTTACAAAACAAGCAATAAATTACAAAGCCATAATGACAAACAATCGCCAACGGCCAACGAACTTCGAAAAACACGCCGTCACCGGGTTCCCGCGTCATCATGGGATAATTATCCCGCGTTAGCCTCGCGTGGTCTTAATAAGGAATCGCAAATCAATATTTCTACTTATGGCTAGAATATTTAGGTCAATTGCAGCCTAGACATAGGCTTTTCCGTTGGCTGAGCTGTGGCCTATGGGACTGGGAACTAAATTCGCTTCATGACGTAGGCAGAGTTCATGCTCGGGAAAAGCCTAGTAGATTTCCCAATTCAAAACTGCCGGCGCCAAATCTCAAGTTATTGATATTTTTGTCGAGTTAATGGAAGTTCAAGGTATTGTTGAAGCATTTACGATATAAATTGAGTATTTCTGGCATTCTGTGAGAGTTATTTGATTTCCCGAACGAATCTAATGCATTTTAATGTCAAATGAAGGTGAATTCGTGATTGTAGTGTAAACGTTCGCCACATGCATGGCCAATGCTTCATGATTTTCTGTTGATGTTTCTCTGAAGATGATTCTGAAATAGTAATATATTTGCTAGGAGTATTTTACGCTTGAAAGATGTCATATTTTCATGTGTCTATAAATAGTCGAATCCAGAGCGTGAAGTTGATAGGAATCGATCAGAGGACAATTGCTAAACATCATTTTAACTTAATATTATGGTTGAAATATAGATTTGATATTTAAGTGGTTGCTCGATGCCAATGGTTATAAGACTTGCAACTGTGAGAAAAATGAATAAATACAGTGGTCTGGGACGAATTCACCTTCATTTGGCATTAAAATGCATTCGATTCGTTTGGGAAGTCAAATAACTTTCACAGAATGCCAGAAATACTCAATTTATATCGTAAATGCTTCAACAATACCTTGAACTTCCATTAACTCGACAAAAATATCAATAACTTGAGATTTGGCGCCACCAACTTTGAGAATCTAGAGTGGGGCAGTTTTGGGGCAGTTTTGAATTGGGAAATCTACTAGGCCTTCTATTTCCCGTTGTCTCTCCTCAGTCCCCTCGGCCATCCCGGCTTCAAATTTATAACTCCCAAATAGGAAATAGAAGGCCTAGGTCTAGGCTGGGTCAATTGACAGTTTTGTGTCTAATCAAATAAATAGTGCGTAGCACGCTGCACTAAATATCTGTTGAATAGTTAAGATATTTTCATGCTCTAGAACAAGTGAATAACAAAATCATCGTTGCTATAAATTTCAGAAATTTATTCTTGGCTTATTTCTGTATCATTGTACGCATGTGATTAGAGAATGTTCTCCTACGTTTAAGTAAAATGAATTATTTGTTTATTTATGGCAAGAAAATATTTTCTTTCTTTAAGTAAAATCAATTTTTGGTAAGAAAGTATTGACTGCCCTTCGACGCTTCCCCGGTCCCCCCGAAGCGCGGTGCGTATTTTTTGACTTTTCTTGTTTTAAGTAAAATCAATTCTTGCTTTATTCGTGGTAAGAAAATTTGTTCTTGTTTTAAGTAAAACAAATTCTCGTTTAATCTTGGTTAGAAAATATTTTCTTGTTTTAAGCAAAATTAATTTTTAGTTTAATATTGCCAAAAAATATTTTCTTGCTTTAAGTGAAATCAATTCTTGGTTTATTCTTGCCAAAAAATATTTTCTTGTTTTAAGTAAAATCAATTCTTGGTTTATTCTTGTTAAGAAAATATTTTCTTGTTTTAAGTGAAATCAATTCTTGGTTTATTCTTGTCAAGAAAATATTTTCTTGCTTTAAGTAAGATATATTCTTGGTTAGAAATAATTTTCTTGTTTTAAGAAAAATTAGTTCTAGGCAAGAACATTTTTCTTATTTTTGCTTAAAATAAGAATCAATGTTCTAGGTAAGAATTCTCAATTTTGCTGTGTATAGCAGGCCTTCGACGGCCTTAGCAGGCCTTCGACGGCCTTAGCAGGCCTTAGACGGCCTTAGACGACCTTAGCAGGCCTTAGCAGGCCTTAGACGGCCTCAGCAGGCCTTAGACGGCCTCAGCAGGCCTTAGACGGCCCTAGCAGGCCTTCGACGGCCTTAGCAGGCCTTCGACGGCCTTAGCAGGCCTTAAACGGCCTTAGCAGGCCTTCGACGGCCTTAGCAGGCCTTAGCAGGCCTTACTCGGCCATAGCAGGCCTTAGCAAGCCTTAGACGGCCTTAGCAGGCCTTAGACGGCCTTAGCAGGCCTTAGACGGCCTTAGCAGGCCTTAGACGGCCTTAGCAGGCCTTAGACGGCCTTAGCAGGCCTTAGACGGCCTTAGCAGGCCTTAGACGGCCTTAGCAGGCCTTAGCAGGCCTTAGCAGGCCTTAGACGGCCTTAGCAGGCCTTCGACGGCCTTAGCAGGCCTTAGACGGCCTTAGCAGGCCTTCGACGGCCTTAGCAGGCCTTAGTCGGCCATAGCAGGCCTTAGCAGGACTTAGACGGCCTTGGCAGGCCTTAGCAGGCCTTAGACGGCCTTAGCAGGCCTTACACGGCCTTAGCAGGCCTTAGACGGCCTTAGCAGGCCTTCGACGGCCTTAGCAGGCCTTCGACGGCCTTAGCAGGCCTTACACGGCCTTAGCAGGCCTTAGACGGCCCTAGCAGGCCTTCGACGGCCTTAGCAGGCCTTCGACGGCCTTAGCAGGCCTTAGACGGCCTTAGCAGGCCTTCGACGGCCTTAGCAGGCCTTAGCAGGCCTTAGTCGGCCAGGCCTTAGCAAGCCTTAGACGGCCTTAGCAGGCCTTAGCAGGCCTTAGCAGGCCTTAGACGGCCTTAGCAGGCCTTAGACGGCCTTAGCAGGCCTTAGACGGCCTTAGCAGGCCTTAGACGGCCTTAGCAGGCCTTAGACGGCCTTAGCAGGCCTTAGACGGCCTCAGCAGGCCTTAGACGGCCTTAGCAGGCCTTAGACGGCCTTAGCAGGCCTTAGACGGCCTTAGCAGGCCTTCGACGGCCTTAGCAGGCCTTCGACGGCCTTAGCAGGCCTTAGACGGCCTTAGCAGGCCTTCGACGGCCTTAGCAGGCCTTAGCAGGCCTTAGTCGGCCATAGCAGGCCTTAGCAAGCCTTAGACGGCCTAGCAGGCCTTAGCAGGCCTTAGACGGCCTTAGACGGCCTTTGCAGGCCTTAGACGGTCTTAGCAGGCCGTACACGGCCTTAGCAGGACTTAGCAGGCCTTAGCAAGCCTTAGACGGCCTTAGCAGGCCTTAGACGGCCTTAGCAGGCCTTAGACGGCCTTAGCAGGCCTTAGACGGCCTTAGCAGGCCTTAGCAGGCCTTAGCAGGCCTTAGACGGCCTTAGCAGGCCTTAGCAGGCCTTAGACGGCCTTAGCAGGCCTTAGCAGGCCTTAGCAGGCCTTAGACGGCCTTAGCAGGCCTTAGACGGCCTTAGCAGGCCTTAGACGGCCTTAGCAGGCCTTAGACGGCCTTAGCAGGCCTTAGACGGCCTTAGCAGGCCTTAGACGGCCTTAGCAGGCCTTAGACGGCCTTAGCAGGCCTTAGACGGCCTTAGCAGGCCTTAGACGGCCTTAGCAAGCCTTAGACGGCATTATCAGGCCTTAGACGGCCTTAGCAGGCCTTAGCAGGCCTTAGCAGGCCTTAGCAGGCCTTAGCAGGCCTTAGCAGGCCTTAGCAGGCCTTAGCAGGCCTTAGCAGGCCTTAGCAGGCCTTAGCAGGCCTTAGCAGGCCTTAGCAGGCCAAATACAAACAAATACAAACAAATACAAACAAATACAAACAAATACAAACAAATACAAACAAATACAAACAAATACAAACAAATACAAACAAATACAAACAAATACAAACAAATACAAACAAATACAAACAAATACAAACAAATACAAACAAATACAAACAAATACAAACAAATACAAACAAATACAAACAAATACAAACAAATACAAACAAATACAAACAAATACAAACAAATACAAACAAATACAAACAAATACAAACAAATACAAACAAATACAAACAAATACAAACAAATACAAACAAATACAAACAAATACAAACAAATACAAACAAATACAAACAAATACAAACAAATACAAACAAATACAAACAAATACAAACAAATACAAACAAATACAAACAAATACAAACAAATACAAACAAATACAAACAAATACAAACAAATACAAACAAATACAAACAAATACAAACAAATACAAACAAATACAAACAAATACAAACAAATACAAACAAAACAAACAAATACAAACAAATACAAACAAATACAAACAAATACAAACAAATACAAACAAATACAAACAAATACAAACAAATACAAACAAATACAAACAAATACAAACAAATACAAACAAATACAAACAAATACAAACAAATACAAACAAATACAAACAAATACAAACAAATACAAACAAATACAAACAAATACAAACAAATACAAACAAAAACAAACAAACAAAAACAAACAAACACAAACAAAAACAAACAAACAAATACAAACAAATACAAACAAATACAAACAAATACAAACAAATACAAACAAATACAAACAAATACAAACAAATACAAACAAATACAAACAAATACAAACAAATACAAACAAATACAAACAAATACAAACAAATACAAACAAATACAAACAAATACAAACAAATACAAACAAATACAAACAAATACAAACAAATACAAACAAATACAAACAAATACAAACAAATACAAACAAATACAAACAAATACAAACAAATACAAACAAATACAAACAAATACAAACAAATACAAACAAACAAATACAAACAAATACAAACAAATACAAACAAATACAAACAAATACAAACAAATACAAACAAATACAAACAAATACAAACAAATACAAACAAACAAATACAAACAAATACAAACAAACAAACAAACAAACAAACAAACAAACAAACAAACAAACAAACAAACAAACAAACACAAACAAATACAAACAAAACAAACAAACAAACAAACAAAAAAACAAACACAAAACAAACAAACAAATACAAACAAATACAAACAAATACAAACAAATACAAACAAATACAAACAAATACAAACAAATACAAACAAATACAAACAAATACAAACAAATACAAACAAATACAAACAAATACAAACAAACACAAACAAATACAAACACAAACAAATAATACAAAAAAATACAAACAAATACAAAAAAATACAAAAAAATACAAACAAATACAAACAAATACAAACAAATACAAACAAATACAAACAAATACAAACAAATACAAACAAATACAAACAAATACAAACAAATACAAACAAATACAAACAAATACAAACAAATACAAACAAATACAAACAAATACAAACAAATACAAACAAATACAAACAAATACAAACAAATACAAACAAACAAATACAAACAAACAAATACAAACAAATACAAACAAATACAAACAAATACAAACAAATACAAACAAATACAAACAAATACAAACAAATACAAACAAATACAAACAAATACAAACAAATACAAACAAACACAAACAAACAAATACAAACAAATACAAACAAATACAAACAAATACAAACAAATACAAACAAATACAAACAAATACAAACAAATACAAACAAACACAAACAAACAAACAAACAAACAAACAAACAAACAAACAAACATACAAACAAATACAAACAAACACAAACAAAACAAACAAAAACAAACAAATACAAACAAATACAAACAAATACAAACAAATACAAACAAACACAAACAAACAATACAAACACAAATACAAACAAATACAAACAAATACAAAACAAATACAAACAAAACAAACAAATACAAACAAATACAAACAAAACAAACAAATACAAACAAATACAAACAAATACAAACAAATACAAACAAATACAAACAAATACAAACAAATACAAACAAATACAAACAAATACAAACAAATACAAACAAATACAAACAAATACAAACAAATACAAACAAATACAAACAAATACAAACAAATACAAACAAATACAAACAAATACAAACAAATACAAACAAATACAAACAAATACAAACAAATACAAACAAATACAAACAAATACAAACAAATACAAACAAATACAAACAAATACAAACAAATACAAACAAATACAAACAAATACAAACAAATACAAACAAATACAAACAAATACAAACAAATACAAACAAATACAAACAAATACAAACAAATACAAACAAATACAAACAAAAACAAACAAACAAAAACAAACAAAAACAAACAAATACAAACAAATACAAACAAATACAAACAAATACAAACAAATACAAACAAATACAAACAAATACAAACAAATACAAACAAATACAAACAAATACAAACAAATACAAACAAATACAAACAAATCAAACAAACAAACAAATACAAACAAATACAAACAAATACAAACAAATACAAACAAATACAAACAAATACAAACAAATACAAACAAATACAAACAAATACAAACAAATACAAACAAATACAAACAAATACAAACAAATACAAACAAATACAAACAAATACAAACAAATACAAACAAATACAAACAAATACAAACAAATACAAACAAATACAAACAAATACAAACAAATACAAACAAATACAAACAAATACAAACAAATACAAACAAATACAAACAAATACAAACAAATACAAACAAATACAAACAAATACAAACAAATACAAACAAATACAAACAAATACAAACAAATACAAACAAAACAAACACAAACACAAACAAACAAACAAACAAACAAACAAACAAACAAACAAACAAACAAACAAACAAACAAACAAACAAACAAACAAACAAACAAACAAACAAACAAACAAACAAACAAACAAACAAACAAATACAAACAAATACAAACAAATACAAACAAATACAAACAAACAAACAAACAAACAAACAAACAAACAAACAAACAAACAAACAAATACAAACAAATACAAACAAATACAAACAAATACAAACAAACACAAACAAAAAAACAAACAAACACAAACAAACACAAACAAAACAAACAAACAAACAAACAAACAAACAAACAAACAAACAAACAAACAAACAAACAAACAAACAAACAAACAAACAAACACAAACAAACAAACAAACAAACAAACAAACAAACAAACAAACAAACAAACAAACAAACAAACAAATACAAACAAATACAAACAAATACAAACAAATACAAACAAATACAAACAAATACAAACAAATACAAACAAATACAAACAAATACAAACAAATACAAACAAATACAAACAAATACAAACAAATACAAACAAATACAAACAAATACAAACAAATACAAACAAATACAAACAAATACAAACAAATACAAACAAATACAAACAAATACAAACAAATACAAACAAATACAAACAAATACAAACAAATACAAACAAATACAAACAAATACAAACAAATACAAACAAATACAAACAAATACAAACAAATACAAACAAATACAAACAAATACAAACAAATACAAACAAATACAAACAAATACAAACAAATACAAACAAATACAAACAAATACAAACAAATACAAACAAATACAAACAAATACAAACAAATACAAACAAATACAAACAAATACAAACAAATACAAACAAATACAAACAAATACAAACAAATACAAACAAATACAAACAAATACAAACAAATACAAACAAATACAAACAAATACAAACAAATACAAACAAATACAAACAAATACAAACAAATACAAACAAATACAAACAAATACAAACAAATACAAACAAATACAAACAAATACAAACAAATACAAACAAATACAAACAAATACAAACAAATACAAACAAATACAAACAAATACAAACAAATACAAACAAATACAAACAAATACAAACAAATACAAACAAATACAAACAAATACAAACAAATACAAACAAATACAAACAAATACAAACAAATACAAACAAATACAAACAAATACAAACAAATACAAACAAATACAAACAAATACAAACAAATACAAACAAATACAAACAAATACAAACAAATACAAACAAATACAAACAAATACAAACAAATACAAACAAATACAAACAAATACAAACAAATACAAACAAATACAAACAAATACAAACAAAAACAAACAAATACAAACAAATACAAACAAATACAAACAAATACAAACAAATACAAACAAATACAAACAAATACAAACAAATACAAACAAAAACAAACAAACAAACAAACAAACAAACAAACAAACAAATACAAACAAATACAAACAAATACAAACAAATACAAATACAAACAAATACAAACAAATACAAACAAATACAAACAAATACAAACAAATACAAACAAATACAAACAAATACAAACAAATACAAAACAATACAAACAAACAATACAAACAAACAAACAAACAAATACAAACAATACAAACAAAACAAACAAACAAATACAAACAAATACAAACAAACAAACAAACAAACACAAACAAACACAAACAAACAAATACAAACAAATACAAACAAACACAAACAAACAAACAAACAAACAAACACAAACAAACACAAACAAAAACAAACAAACAAAAACAAACAAAAACAAACAAATACAAACAAATACAAACAAATACAAACAAAACAAACAAAACAAACAAAAACAAACAAACACAAACAAACAAACAAACAAACAAACAAACACAAACAAACAAACAAACAAACACAAACACAAACAAACACAAACAAACAAACAAACACAAACAAACAAACAAACAAACAAAACAAACAAACAAACAAACAAACAAACAAACAAACAAAACAAACAAATACAAACAAATACAAACAAATACAAACAAATACAAACAAAACAAACAAATACAAACAAATACAAACAAATACAAACAAATACAAACAAATACAAACAAATACAAACAAATACAAACAAATACAAACAAATACAAACAAATACAAACAAATACAAACAAATACAAACAAATACAAACAAATACAAACAAATACAAACAAATACAAACAAATACAAACAAATACAAACAAATACAAACAAATACAAACAAATACAAACAAATACAAACAAATACAAACAAATACAAACAAATACAAACAAATACAAACAAATACAAACAAATACAAACAAATACAAACAAATACAAACAAATACAAACAAATACAAACAAATACAAACAAATACAAACAAATACAAACAAATACAAACAAATACAAACAAATACAAACAAATACAAACAAATACAAACAAATACAAACAAATACAAACAAATACAAACAAATACAAACAAATACAAACAAATACAAACAAATACAAACAAATACAAACAAATACAAACAAATACAAACAAATACAAACAAATACAAACAAATACAAACAAATACAAACAAATACAAACAAATACAAACAAATACAAACAAATACAAACAAATACAAACAAATACAAACAAATACAAACAAATACAAACAAATACAAACAAATACAAACAAATACAAACAAATACAAACAAATACAAACAAATACAAACAAATACAAACAAATACAAACAAATACAAACAAATACAAACAAATACAAACAAATACAAACAAATACAAACAAATACAAACAAATACAAACAAATACAAACAAATACAAACAAATACAAACAAATACAAACAAATACAAACAAATACAAACAAATACAAACAAATACAAACAAATACAAACAAATACAAACAAATAAACAAACACAAACAAATACAAACAAATACAAACAAATACAAACAAATACAAACAAATACAAACAAATACAAACAAATACAAACAAATACAAACAAATACAAACAAATACAAACAAATACAAACAAATACAAACAAATACAAACAAATACAAACAAATACAAACAAATACAAACAAATACAAACAAATACAAACAAATACAAACAAACAAATACAAACAAATACAAACAAATACAAACAAATACAAACAAATACAAACAAATACAAACAAATACAAACAAATACAAACAAATACAAACAAATACAAACAAATACAAACAAATACAAACAAATACAAACAAATACAAACAAATACAAACAAATACAAACAAATACAAACAAATACAAACAAATACAAACAAATACAAACAAATACAAACAAATACAAACAAATACAAACAAATACAAACAAATACAAACAAACACAAACAAACACAAACAAACACAAACAAACACAAACAAACACAAACAAACACAAACAAACAAACAAACAAACACAAACAAACAAACAAACACAAACAAACATAATAATAATAATAATAATAATAATGATTTAATGATCAGTGCATCCACAAAGTGGCTCTTCGCCTGTACATATTTATGAAAGATACATAAACTAAAACTATAAGACTATATAACTATAACTATACAAATGAAATTAATATATAAACCTAAAGTATCATAAGAATTGTTTAATGGATGTACAAAAGACTCTATAGTCCTTAATATTTCTTACGTCAGAAGGTAAATTGTTAAATAGAGTTGCAGCAATAGCTTGAAAAGTACCGGATTCCTTAGGTATTTTAATTAAAGGAGCTACAGAAGATCTAAGATTGTATGCTGCTACAGAATGGAGACAAAGTTTAGAATATTCCGGGAAATTACAATCATTTAATGCCTTGAAAGCTAATTTAAGAATAGATAGTTTCCGCCTTTGTTCTATATTAAACCATTTCAAACTCGAAAGATCTGACTCTGTTCCATATTTCTTAAGTACGAATCCCGCACATGCATTTTGTACTCGCTGTAGACGCCGCATCTGGTAAGCTGGAAGTGGATCAAACACAACGGAAGCATAGTCTAATTTTGCAAGAACAAGGCTTTCAGCGAGTTGCTTTCTTACATGGTATGGGGCCAAGTGTTTCAACTTTCTCAAAACTGCTAACGTTCCATAACATGATGCTAGGGTTTTAGTGATATGTTCATTCCAGGTGAGATGTTCATCGAATTGCAATCCAAGCAACCTAATAGAATTAACCCTTTCCAAGGGTTTACCTTGGCAGTTAACATTTAATGGTACATTGTCCAATTTGTGTATCTGAGACATCTTTGCAGTTGAAAATAACATCCATTTTGTCTTTGAGGTATTGAGCGCCAAGTTAGAATCATTCGAATAATTCACAAGGCTAGAGATTACATCATTTAATTTAGAAGAACAATCGTCTAAATTGCAAGCCTTGGAGTGAATATAAAATGTCGTGTCATCTGCGTACTGGAAACACTGACATTCGACATGATCTTGGAGGTCGGCGACATAGAGATTAAATATAAATGGGCCTAATATAGACCCTTGTGGGACTCCAAACTGAATAACCTCATGATTTGAGATCCTGGTGTCGATTTGTACAAATTGCCTTCGGTCACAGAGGTAATTGAGCATCCATAATAGAAATTCCTTTGAAAAACCCATCAAATGCATCTTAGTAAGAACCGATTTAAATCTGACTGTATCAAATGCCTTTGAGTAGTCGGCCATCACCATCATCGTGACCTCCCCTCTATTTCTAGCCTTCATAAGATCATCGCGAATGCCGAGAAGAACCGTTGTTGTGGAGTGTCCTTTCCTGAAACCAGAGATACTAGAACGTAGTAGAGATTGATTATCAATGTATCCCACTAATTGGTTAAGGACCAAACGCTCAAACACTTTTGAGAGTGCTGGGAGTATAGAGATTGGACGATAATCCCCATGGTTTTTGGGACTGTCAACTTTAGGGACAGGCGATATGCGAGCGGTTTTCCAAATACAGGGAAACTGTGAAGTAGAGATGCACACATTAATAATATACGTGAGAGGATCCATAAGAATATCACTAACCATTTTCACATACTTTATTGGAATTTGATCAGCTCCAGTAGAACTGTCCGATCTTAGTTGTTTTATTACATTAATCACCTCTTTTGCTAACACTGGACGAAGTGTGAAAGGATGGTCGACATGTTCTGAAAGTGAGTTCACTAGATCAGCCAGATCGGTAAAATTATCCGGAGCCGTACCCAAAGTTCTCTCGGTTGTATTTATAAAGTACTGATTTAACTGATCCGGGTCAACACGGATGGGTCTGGGGCTAGGATTTAGGATACGATGTATGACACGCCAAACATCTTTAGGACGTTTAGAAGATAACGCCGAAGTTAGAAACGCTCGCTTAGCCTTCCCAATTACTACCTTGATTTTATTACGCACAATTCGAAACATAGTCCATGAATCAGGACAATTGGTGGTATGAGCTTCAGACCTTAATTTATCCCGTTCGGTTTGTAAGTTTCGTATATCATCTGATGCCATCCATGGTGCAGGAGGACGAGTGACTTTGATTTTCCTAAGAGGTGCGTGGCGGTCCAAACATTCGGTCACAATAGTGTTGAGTGTACTCACCATATCATCCGGTGACTCTAGGCCGTAGATAATACTCAATGGTAATGAGGAGAAGTCATGTTTAAACGCCTGTTCATTAAACTGTTTCTCCATGCGGATGTATTTATGACGTGGAGCGTATCTAACTACTCGGGCATTAATGATTGCATAAACAGCGTCATGGTCACTTATTGATGAGGCAGGAAGTACATCAGAATGGACAATTCTCGATGGATCATTGGAAATTACATGGTCAATCAGAGATTTTGATGTTTGAGTAACTCGAGTAGGTTTCGTAATATGCTGTGTTAAGTTGAAAGACTCAAGTATATCTCTGTATTGCCTGCATGAACTACATTTGGATGTCGGATCAAGTAGACAAATGTTCATGTCTCCTGTCAATAGTAGAATGCCATCCCATGATGACATCACAGTAGACAAAAGATTGTCTAGTTTTTCCAACCAAACCTTTTTATCTAGCAATCGTTCTGATCGATAAATAGTACCAATCAAGAGCTTACTATTTTTGTTCTTTCCAGAGAACTCAAGCCATAGGTGTTCGAACTCCGGCTCTAGATTTTCAATATTAGTTCTCCTCTTGAACTCAATACCTTCCTTGATATAGGCACCCACTCCTCCGCCTTTACAAACGTCTCGATTACGGTATGTGGCAACATATCCCGGAATCGCAACATGAGTAAGTAGCTGTTGATTATTCCTTAGCCAGGTCTCAGATAGCGTGACAATGTCAAAGGGACATTCACAGATTAATAATAACAATTGATCAAATGTAGAAGTCATACATTGAGTATTAAGATGCATCATTGACAAATGAGATGGATAAGATTTCAGGATTTGAGCATGAGTAGATGGAGCAGAAATTATCGGTGTAGTATCCAAGTTTTCATACGATTCGTCCATCGATTCGTTTATATCTTTAACATTAAAAAAGGGTAGCTGTGATAGTTCGCATTTCGGGCAAATCCAATAGGCAGGTAGATAGGCTTTAACATGTTTAAAACACATAAGGTTGGTCGTGGCACATCGAATGTGGATTAAATCATAGCATATTTTACACTCAAGTCGTTTTTGATTTTTTTTTACTGGCTTTTCACAATTAGGACAACGACTGGCCGGCGATTTCTTTTGCTTTGACTGAGATACACCAACAACTGGCCCAGGATGAGGATGAATGTCTCCTGCCGCTAATAACAGCTGATAGGTTGCCACGCTATTTGCGTAATAACATATCCGTGAGTTGGCGCGTTTGACTTTTGCTCTACGATGTTTTCCAGTGTATTTTGAGAAGTCATAAGCGAGTTGAGTAGAGGAGAAAACAATATTAGATCCAGTAGATGAATAATTCGCTTCAGTGATCTCATAAATGCAAATTTGCTTTAGGGCAGTAACTTTAAAACAACAAATAAAACAGACATTTCCCGTTTCTTTTGGTCCAGCAACGTGACAGAACCCAACAAGAACGAGACAACGTTTGTAGTTCAGTTTATTCTTTAAGCCATTGCCAGTGATTCCAAGATAATCGGCTATACCAAAAGATAAATAATTCGCTTCAATGACTTCTTTAGTACGGCCGATGTAAATTCGTTTCTGGGCGGTGGTCTTAAATCGATTCCCAGTCCAGACATTTTCCGTTTCTTTTGGTCCAACTAAGCAACAAAACTCAGCAAAACCATCACCAGAATAACATCCATAGTTTAATCCGTTCTTCAAACCATAATCAGTGATCAAATTGTCCAAAATAACGTATACAATAACTAAAAGTGCACTGAACTCAACGGCACGTCTACACTTCATTCAAACAAATACAAACAAATACAAACAAATACAAACAAATACAAATATCACGCGCAAACAAACAAACAAACACAAACAAACAAACAAACAAACAAACAAATACAAACAAATACAAACAAATACAAACAAATACAAACAAATACAAAAAAATACAAACAAATACAAACAAATACAAACAAATACAAACAAATACAAACAAATACAAACAAATACAAACAAATACAAACAAATACAAACAAATACAAACAAATACAAACAAATACAAACAAATACAAACAAATACAAACAAATACAAACAAATACAAACAAATACAAACAAATACAAACAAATACAAACAAATACAAACAAATACAAACAAATACAAACAAATACAAACAAATACAAACAAATACAAACAAATACAAACAAATACAAACAAATACAAACAAATACAAACAAATACAAACAAATACAAACAAATACAAACAAATACAAACAAATACAAACAAAACAAACAAATACAAACAAATACAAACAAACACAAACAAATACAAACAAACACAAACAAACAAACAAACACAAACAAACACAAACAAACAAACAAACAAACAAACACAAACAAACAAACAAACAAACAAACAAACAAACAAACAAACAAACAAACAAACAAACAAACAAACAAACAAACAAACA
>CAXIUP010000274.1:0-37000 GCA_964035015.1 Corallium rubrum | reverse complement strand
CCATTGTTGTTTAACAGAACAACCGCTGGCTCTAATGATCATTGCTCGTGACATCTACGCATTTTGTGATTGATCAATTTCGTTAAAAGAAGGCTTTCCATTGGCTTATCGCCAGAGGTTTCTATCAGCGGATAGTAACTCCTGCGATAGCCACTGAAATTCAAGGATTTGTGATATAATCTTGTAAATTTATACTAACAAAAAATAGAGCATGCACGACTGAACTATTCAGAATGTTGTATTAAATCTGTGTTATAAATGTGTTTTAAATGTGAAATTTATCTTTTGTAGGAAATAAAAAATGTATTTGAGGCGTTTGATAAAGATGGCAGTGGAAGCTTAGATTTTGATGAATTTCTCATTACGTTAAGAGTGAGTAAACTACACGTATATTTAGATTTAGGCTACAACCTGGACAAAATTGTTGGGGCATTTTGCCGTTTTTGACGATTTTCGCATGGTGTCCCCATGGTTACCTAGGATTGCCTGTAAATGGCGAATTCAACATATGGGACAAAAAAAAACAATTTGTACGCGACAATTGTGCACAGTTTTCTCAAAAATCACACAAATAAGCTCCCACATGCATGAGCAACATATTGTTTGTCGAGTATAGAAGGGTCGGGCAATATGCAAATTAAATAAGAGCTCTCGTGCGGGTGGTACCGCTGGGGATGGGAACTCTGCGGGTGGGAACTCTGCAGAGACTCTGCTCCAGTGATCCCTTCCCCATTGAGGGGCAAAATGGGAGCAGGGACGCGGGGACTCCTTTAACTGAACTGAAGATCTTTTGCAATGTTACAAAGCTAAAGAACTGTGTTTTATTGAAAATTTAAGAATTCCTCATTTTCAGACAATCCTGGACAAAATTGTTGGAACATTTTGCCGTTTTTGACAATTTTCGCACGGTGCCCCAAGGACTTTGGTCCAGGATTGTAGATTACAGTTATCGGCAATGGGTTGACCACAAATAATTATTTTGTAATTTGCTACGTTTGCAGCTAAGAATTGCGGTGCTCTAACGAGGTAGCCGCTGAGCGACTGGCTCGTTAAGCCGGTTTTCCACTGGGCGATCTTTTTCGCGAAGCGACTTTCTTTTGTTCGGATTCAATAGATTTCTGATTAGTTCCAGCTCAGAGCTCATGAGACAAAACAAAAAGTCGCTTCGCGCGAAAAAAGTCGGCTAGTGGAAAACCGGCTTTAGGTAGCTTTATATTCTGAGTGTCACTCTTTTTTTTTGCGGAACCGTACGCCAGGCCGCGGAATTGTACGCCACGGACACAGAAACATCGGCTCTGGGAACGAGAATGCAAGCGACGTTTGTGACGCCAGGAATTATTTTGGCGGCTTTTTGATGACATGTCCGAGATTCTGTCTGTGAGTTCGTTTTGGTGCGGAATCGATTGCAAGCGACGTTTTTTACGCCAGGAATTATTTTGGCGGCTTTTTGACGACATGTCCGAGATTCTGTCTGTGAGTTCGTTTGTTTGTTGGACCAAACAGGGCAGCGCCCTTTTGCACTGTCTGGTTGTACATGCATGTAATCAGCTATGTTATCAAAATAGTGTACATATACCGTAGTTTGCTACTGACTACAACTCCCTTTCGAAAATGTAACCAACTGTTTCGCTCTTACATCGTTACTGGAACTTTGGATGAATTGAATTGCAAGACAGTTAAACTGTTAAATGGCGGTTTCTTCATACAAATAAACCACTAGACTAAGTAAAGAATAAAGGTCTGGGGCTAATCAAGCAGCCAAAGGCTGAATTACGAAAGAAGCAGATCAACGTGGCGGCCGCCATACGACACAGTTGAGACCACGGATCACAGCTAAGATGTAGGTGCTGATTTTACGGAGGGGGGAAAATCGGAGAATCCGGCGAAAACCCCTCGAAGCCAGGAGAGATTAACTACAACCCTACTCACACGAGTTCCAAGCTCGACAAGGGGTCATTCCCAAGCGATCGTCACCCATCCGGGCTTAACGTTTGGTGAGAGGCAGCGCGCTGATTAACGCCAGACGAGTTTATTCGTCACAGAGAAAATCCACCAACGGAAAAGGGTTATCAAAGGATCCCGTGAGTAAGTAATGTAAATATTTAATCTGATCTTTTTTTCAGCCACCGATGAGTAATGCTCGAAAAAGAGTAATCAATGAGGCCTTCAAGAAATTGGATAAGACAGGCGATGGCAATATTACGATTGATGATTTACGTGGGTAAGTTGATGCTTGAATATTTTTACAAACAAATTTTGCAATACTACTTAAGGTGGCTCGATACAGTTGAAACCCGCTTATATAGACCTTTTTCAAATTAGCCTAAAAAGGTTCTTAATATATTTAGTGTCTATTGAGAATTTAGCATATTCAGGTTATAATGAGTTCTTACAGTATTTTCGTAAGCTGACTCGACAGTCTCAATCATGAGAAATTACGTATTTTTTCATGAAACGTTTTGCACAGATCCCATGAGCTTCATTGTACTAGTTCATTGCATAGCTCTAGTAGTGCTCTTGATTATTGAAAAGATTTACATGTATACTTATAGCGCTTGCGTATCTATAGAAATTGTTTGTGGTAAGCGACAGATTTTATGCAAATTAAGTTTTCTGCATTTATTGGAAACACGGTTTCTTCACTTATGTAACAGTTGAGGGTATAAAACTTTTCAATAATCCGAGCCCACCACTAGAGCTGTGCAATGAACTAAAATGAAGCTCGTGAGACTTGTGCAAAACGTTTTATGGGGGGAAACGATAAGTTCTTGTGATTTAGACCGTCGAGACACTTTAAGAGTAAAACACTTGTCAGTCAACACTGGAACTACAGTACTATACACTGGTTGATAATTGCATGTCACTGTTATTGATAAGAGTCGAAACTGTACTCACTGAAACTATATTAAATCTATAACTAGTATAAAAGCAATTATTTGTATGCAGTATATCAAATTTTAATATTGAAAGTACAAGAGATTCTGCACAGTATGGTTGCCATAGAAAAACAGTTTTTATTATTTTTTCTAATTTGTTTATTTTTATTTTCCAAATAAGCTAGCTAAGAACCTGTTCCAGTTTTTAGGCTCAAAAGGTTCTTATATAATGGGGGTTTAAATGCCAAAATTTTAGCCTACTGGAACACCGCTGCCAAACCGGTTTTGCGCATGTGCGACGTCCGAGCGCGTCCTCGGAAAAAGAGCGGGAAATACTGAAATATTTGGACTGGTCCACGTGTCCGACACAAAAGTTAAAATTATAAGCATACTATACCAACAAGATAAGGTAGGTAATTTGTGCAAACATATTCTGAATTTATCCCTTCGTAATTTTCTTTACCCTTTTTTTAAAACACAAATGAATAGTCGAGTCTTACTTAGTCTTCACTGTCTGGTTGTTCCCACTTCTCTTGCAATGTTTACTTAGCGAATTCAGGCATGCGCAAACGTTTGGCAGCGGTGTTGCCTACTGGTTCTTAATCACTAGATTCTTATATGCGGCTTTTTACTGTATAGCAATTTACCTCAAATTACCGTGCATGCGCGGATCGGGAAAAACCTTACGATACATGATCTATACATGTACGAATACATATTAAGCCGCATGACAATTTGTATGTGCGAGAATGTTTGCCGATCATGCAGTGCCATCAAAATAACATGACGTATATGCGAGCTGCTGACGTCATCTTGCTCCATTACATTGGATGCGTGTGAAATGCTGACGTCGCGTCACCAAAACCTACAGATTTGTAAAAGAAACCCATGCAGTGTGTTCCAGTATTTTGTATGTATAGTACTCAACAGCTAGTTTTATCAGTTTGTTATATTATTCGCTGACAGCAGGTAGTGAACTATATGTATATACCTGAAAGGCTGACTACCAATCAAGAAGTAAGGCCAAACATGGAGGACATGAGGTCCTTCTCGACGTCAGTCTCGGGTCCTACGCTGTCATGCTGGACGTCAGTTTTAGTTCTTTTGCGACCATATAACAGGAGATTTTGTTTCATACTGTTTGAAATTGCCGTCCAAAAAGGTTTCTGTCGAGAACAACAAAAATCACTGGGCCTATTACCTCGTAATTTTCAATGTTTTCTCGTGTTTTACTAACACTCGAGAACAATGAAAATTACTCAGTTAACGGCCTCGTAATTTTCATTGTCCTCTCGTATTTGTTACCCCTGGTAAACACACCCAATCGATCCTGTTAAACAGTTGACAGTTTACTTCAACACACGCGTCATTCTCGTTCCCAGATCCCCTACTTTTCTTAGCGCGGCCGCACGAAAATTCTTAGGGCTCTGGAGACATAGATTCCGGATGTCCTAGATTTTAGGACATCCGGGACTCCAGAGGCAGGTTTCACAATTATCTTGGTAATCCCGGCATATTTTTGCATGGAAGAAGATGGGCAATAACTTCAGAACTAGACATTGTTGAAATACATCGTGTAGGTATGTTGTTAAAAATTTCATACGGTTTCATTTGCCATACTGTTCAAGTTTCTGCGTTTTGTGTAACGTTTTAAAATGTCCAAGATGTTCGCATCATTGCTCGTGAATAATAGTAGAAAATAGGATCTTAATAGTGTTGTAGAATTTCGAATATTGTTTTTAAAATACTTAACATATATCCTTGAGCTATATATCAAACAGAAGATAATGTAAAATGCTATTTGTGGTAGAACTTTCAAGTTTCTAAATAAAAGGAAAATATTTTAAAAATGAGTAAACGCTGTCATTTTGGTCTTACTTTGACGTATAAATTTTTTAAGTTTGTTGTTTTGCCTTTGTGCAGTTTTAGTGTTTTGTACTATCTATAACTTTTGAAAATCTTTGGTTTAAAATGTTTCAGAAGTTCATACCTAAAGTATTTTGGAAGTTACGGATAATTTAAAACACCAAAACTGCACTAATGCAAACAAGTTTGGCCGGCCGTAAAACAAAGGCTCAAAGCTAACAAATCACCATAGGCCAGACCAAATGGAAAACGTTTTCCTATTTTTAAAACACTTCTTTTTCAGCTAGAAACTTGAAATTTCTGCCACAAATACCGGTAACATTTTATAGTATCTTCTGTTTGATATATAGCTCAAAGTTGTGAGTTCAGTATTTCAAAAACAATATGTAATCCGAAATTCTGTAGCACTTGTCAGTGAAGAAGTCCATTTCCCATTATTATTTGACGAGCAATGCCAATGGTGCAAACATTTTGGACATCTATAGAACGTTACCCAGAACGCAAATTGAAGTATTCATGAAACAAAAGCTTATAAAATTTCTAACAACATACCTACACGATGTATTTCAACAATGCGTAGTTTGGAAGTTATTAGCCATCTTCTTCCATTGAATAGGAAAGGGCCTATGATAGCCAATCACGTTATGACCCAAGTCTGTGTCTCCAGAGCACTAAGAATTTTCGTGCGGCCGCGCTAAGAAAAGTAGGGGATCTGGGAACGAGAATGCACACGCGTATCAATAGATCAAGAGATAATACAATTTCTAAGACGAGTAAAGAAGCATGATGGTATCTTCGAAAAAATGTGACCGAATCTGACGATACTTTTGGTGCGCTATTAACACATGCTGACATGACGTAAACCTGTAATTAATACTGCTGTATCATATACGTGTTGTACTAGTACTGTTGTTTCAATTACTTTCTAAACGTCATTAATAATTCATAAGATAAAAACAAAGGAAATCAGTAAGACAGAGTTTGGATATGTGATCAAACACTTACATAAATTAAGCCAACTTTCACCTCAAAACTGATTCATTTGAAAAGCTATATCATACACTCGATTATTATATGGCTGCGCTTGTTTTTGGGTCATTACACCAAACGGCGCACGCTGATTGGTTGCTGAGCGGTCCGGAAAAAGCCGTAATGCCCTCTCGGCACTGTGAGAGGGCATTACGTCATTTTTAATGACCTGCAATTTTTGGCGGAAAAATTACTGAGTTGATTTGAATGAAAATAAAAGCGAATTAGATATATTCGTTGGAAAATTTTGAACAATAATACGTCTGAAACATTAGTGTTTCTTTTTATAAAAACTTCTTATTTAAAAGCGCGAAAAATAAAAGCCTAGCAGGTGTAAACATGAAGCGAAACGAACAAGCTCAAAAGGAAGAACTAAGGTGAACAGCGACATCTGATCAAGACAAACGTAGAACTAAAAACAGATAAGAAAACAAACCAAAAGCCATATAATAAAAGGCTTATTAACCTCGTTTTCTCGGTCTGTACGGGACAGTATTTGCCCTCGGTTTTATCTCACAAACCTCGCTCCTTCGTCGCTCGGTCTGTACGAAAACCTCAGACGAATACTTTCCCGTACAGACCACGAACTCGGTTAATAAGCCTTTAATATTGTATTTGATCTGATAACAAAACACCTCGAAGTTGGTTAAAAGACCTCGGCTTCGCCTTGGTTTTTCAACACACTTCTCAATGTTTGATATCAGATCAAACGCTCCTCGTGTATGATATATTATTTCATTTATTTAATTTCTATTATATTTTTTTAGCGTTTATAATGTGAAACATCATCCCAAATATCAAAATGGTGAATGGACAGAAGACCAGTGTTTCAGAACATTTTTGGATAGTTTTGACACTCCAGATGACAAAGACGGAAAGGTAGGGTTTACTTGAGAAAATTTGGAATACACACCCAAACGGGCTGGCTCACCACAGTTATCCCCATATAAACTGTGTAAGCCGAGCCAGCCCAGCAATTTCAGCCCAGTTAGCCTCTGTTTCTCTCATGTAGGATCTCGGCAAACCGGGCAGGTCCGTTTTACCTATAAATAATACGTGGGACTTTAAAAACTTTAAAACTATCACTATTTACAGAAAATGACGTCAACTCATGCAGAGACACGCGCAAAGATGTTACACAGTCATTCACCAGTGGAATATGAAGAGAGCTTGCTCTGAACTTTAGTTTGAACAGATCTCTTTAGAAGATTTACTTAATTCTCAAACTTTTACTGTTGAATTACTGTGTAACATTTTTGTGTGTCCATCAAGATGAATTATTTGATGATAATATTAAGCAATTCGTATCAGAAAATGTCAAAGATTATAAATATACGCGTTGGTGGTTGGTCGACCGCAGTCGGGTTAGCCAGAAGTCTCCTCTTTTGTTGGCTACTTCCCTAGATGGTGTTGATTTTGCGGAGGGTGGAAAATCGGAGAATCGGTGAAAAACCCTCGAGGCACAGGAGAGAACTAACAACTCTACTCACATGAAGTCACCCAACCGAGTACCCCATTCGACTGCAGCGGTGAGAGGCAGCGCACTAACAGCTTGTGCTACCCATGAGACACGTACCTGAGCACTGTCTCAGAGAGGACAAGAGGGACATATTGGTCGTTCGTTCGTTCGTTCGTTCGTTCGTTCGTTCGTTCGTTCGTTCGTTCGTTCGTTCGTTCGTTCGTTCGTTCGTTCGTTCGTTCGTTCGTTCGTTCGTTCGTTCGTTCGTTCGTTCGTTCGTTCGTTCGTTCGTTCGTTCGTTCGTTCGTTCGTTCGTTCGTTCGTTCGTTCGTTCGTTCGTTCGTTCGTTCGTTCGTTCGTTCGTTCGTTCGTTCGTTCGTTCGTTCGTTCGTTCGTTCGTTCGTTCGTTCGTTCGTTCGTTCGTTCGTTCGTTCGTTCGTTCGTTCGTTCGTTCGTTCGTTCGTTCGTTCGTTCGTTCGTTCGTTCGTTCGTTCGTTCGTTCGTTCGTTCGTTCGTTCGTTCGTTCGTTCGTTCGTTCGTTCGTTCGTTCGTTCGTTCGTTCGTTCGTTCGTTCGTTTGTTTGTTTGTTTGTTTGTTTGTTCGTTCGTTAGTTTCTTCGTCCGTTTCTTCGTTCGTTTGTTTCTTCGTTTGTTCGTCCGTCCGTTAGTTCGTTTATTATTTATTATTTAATTTACATACTTTCTGCATTTTACATTTTAGATAACCCTTGATGAATTTCTGAATTATTACAGCGGTGTAAGTGCTTCGATTGACAACGATGCCTACTTTGATCTCATGATGCGAAATGCATACAAACTCAAATAGATCAGTAAGATATCTGTACATTATTACTATACGCGAGTTGCACGTTCATGCGCACGCATCATTTTGGCGGGCGACAGGCATCATTTTGGCAGGCTACATGCATAACAAATGTGGTAAATGAAGGAAATTCAACAATTTCTGAAGATATTAGCATCAAATTAGCATCAGGAATTATTTCTGTGTTAAAATTAGTTAAATTTCCTTTAGTATTGGCCACGTTTTTATGCATGTGACCCGCCAAAATGATGCGCGCGCAACATCGTGCAACTGACCCATAGCGAGTGGTGGTTTTGGATGTTAAAAAGAAATCTATACGCAATTGGTATATTTTATGCTATGAAAAGGCACCTCGCCATTGTTTGGTGTCATTAGAACCAAGTAAAAGCTGCTTTTTAGGTCTTGCTGTACACTATAGCTGTCGTTAGTTGTTAATACTTAGAGGACTAACAGCGTCGGTTCCATTCCGCGTGGAATAATGAAAGGCGAAATATGTTTGTTTTTTTCTCGTGGCAGATACCGCTGACTCTTTTCTACAATGTTTCTTTGACTGTGGGCTTAGCTGCTCCCGCAGTCCGATCAATCCGGTTATAAAGTCATTTGTCAGAAAAGGCTTAGCGGGTACTTCTACAGAAGAAAGGAGCATACAGACCATAAATAAAACTAGAGGGGACATTGGGGCCAAAATCGGGTAACCATTTGAAGGCTGCCATCTTGGATCAATTGGGGGGGGGGGGGGGGGGTTGCAAAACTACTCCTAGACTTTTCCTACTATCCGAGATGACTGGAGTTTCCCCTCAATGTCCCCTCTAGTTCTATTTATGATATAGAAAGCCATTTATATAGCCATACGGCAATATAGGCCACACCAAGTTCCACAGTTTTATATAACCATATAGGTCAGTAATTGGACCCAAACGCTGTTATTGGACTATTAGCTTCGTTATTTCAAACAACATTATCTTCCCTTCGCACAAGTTTGCGTAAACGTGAAGAAGAAGATAAGACAAAGTTTAGACTTTCGCCGAGTTCCAGACCGTATCTCGATGGATTATGTTTAGACATATATTACCAAAAATTTATTGGTCTTAGTTAAATGTAACATAAGAGGAAAATATTGGAATATTAGTAACATTTAATTAAACACATTGTACAAACTATTGTAAATATTAAACAAACCCCATTGGTTACGTCTTTTTCGACTCATCTGTATTTAGCTGCGGGAGTTGCTCAAAAGATCTTTCGCTATTCGATCTGTTCTTACGTTGTCATTTTCAAAACTTGGAGACGTTAATTAGCCAGTACGAAACGACATTAAACGGCGCCCCCGACAGGGTGTAGAGTGGATCGCCTATTTCATTACTGGCCACAGTCAGAAAGTAAACCTCGCGAAATATTGATTTGGTCCTTTGCTAAAGCTGGATTTCCATTATGGGCGCAAAATATTGGGCGCTCGACTTTTCTCTTGTATAAATTGAATAGTTTCCTACTTTGTTCCATATGCATGAAACTCTCAACTGGCAAAAGGAAAAAGTTGAAATAGGTTTTATCCCGACGCAGAAAGCGTCATTTTGATGCGCCGTCGAGGTTACGAACTGGCCAACCTCGTACCCAACGCCATTTGTAGGGAACTGGGCCAAGATGGCGAATAAAAACAAAATGGCGGGAACAAATAGCCCTGGTCACAGAATAGTAATACAACCAAAAGTCCAACTCAAGTGAAAACTTGTCCGCATTTCTTCAATGCGCAGGCGCGATATTTTACGCCATCCTACGCCACCCTACGCGATCCTACGCAATGTTATACGCCATCCTACGCAATCCTGGCAAGTTCCCCCGGTAGTTTTAACCTTCTTTTGAAAGTCCAAACTGCCGGGGGAACTTGTCAGGATTGCGTGGGATGGCGTAGGATGGCGAGGAATCAAGATGCGCGAGGCGACATGCGCGAGCATATAAACTTCAAAGGTTCCGACGCGAGTTGGACTTCTGGTTGTATTACTATTCTGTGCCCTGGTGGAGGCTAGGCTGTCTCAGTCTCTGATTGGTCAAGAGCTTATTGCATAGATTAGATCGTTTGATTTTGTTGGGGGGGGGTTAAATGTATTTTGGCCTTGTTGGGTTGGTCTTGCCCATGGCGTGGGAAATTATATTTTAAACCATGCAATAATTAGGTATAATTACTGCTTAAAGGACTGAGTTCTAGCACACATTTTGAGCCAGCCTCCACCAGGGCCATTTGTTCCCGCCATTTTGTTTTTCAAATTCGCCATCTTGGCCCAGTTCCCTACAAATGGCCCTGGGTACGAGGTTGCGAACTGGTTTATTGTGTTGGTAGGTAGGTCAGTACGGTGATGTAAATTTCGAAAATTTGCGACATGCAATGCTGTATTAGTCTCCCTCACAGCCGTTGTTGGGGTCGCCGTCCCAAATGCTGTATTTGGAGTAGTGAAAAACTGAAAGGAACGAGAACAAACTTCGTAGCGACGTTGCACCACTGATCTCTGTGCAACTGGATTGCTCATCCTTTATTGGTCAGCATTAAACATTTTGAAGCCACGGCGGCCATATTGGTACTCCAAGTCCAGTGTACCTTGCCGGCTTAAGAGTAGTAAGAGTTTACCGGGGAGTCGGAAAAGCCGTAAAACAATTGTCAGATGGCAATTTAATTTACTCTAATTACTACCGAAAAGCAGAAGGGAAATACAAGCAATATACATGCAGTCTGTCAACTACAGTACATATACTTCTCAAACTCATTAATAATTCATGAGGTAATCAATCAATCAGAAGCGCTGAATTGCACCACGTGAAGGGACTTGAAATACCAGGGAAGTACTGGGCAGAGGACTTGAAATATTATTTCCAGTCCAAGGACTGGAAATAATATTTCAAGTCCTTGGACTTGAAATATTACTTCATACAATCGGTTATTCATCCATACACTAATTACTAATGTACTAATTCATTTTGGGAATACACTAAGTGATTTTGAGAAGTCATGTAAAGGCCTCCAATTCGGACTAGACTGGGTTTTCAAGTACTCGGAATTCGTTGCAGTCCTCGGCTTCGCCTCGGACTGGAACGAATTCCTCGTACTTGAAAACCCAGTCTAGTCCTCATTGTCGGCCTTTACATATTACTTCAAGGCTTTGTAAAGACTGCTTTACTTTACATAAACTGCATAAACTTTTGCCTCCTCGAAACAATACTACCGTATGCCTACGTAATAGGCGCATGTTTCAGCTACCATCATGTAAAACGAATAGGTTCAAGAATAGTTTTATCCCTTACAATTGTTATAGATATTCTTGTTAAGATTGTAGGATAATTTTTAGATGTGTGTAATTATTCTTACTTTATGGAATTTTATCTCTTTTTTATAATCATTTGTTTAGTTAGTTTATTATCTTCATAACATTGTAAAAGTTATTGTAATTCTGCCGGTTGACGCTGTAAATTATAACTTCATTAAACTATCTATCTATCTATCTATCTATCTGTCTGTCTGTCTGTCTGTCTGTCTGTCTGTCTGTCTGTCTGTCTGTCTGTCTGTCTGTCTGTCTGTCTGTCTGTCTGTCTGTCTGTCTGTCTGTCTGTCTGTCTGTCTGTCTGTCTGTCTGTCTGTCTGTCTGTCTGTCTGTCTGTCTGTCTGTCTGTCTGTCTGTCTGTCTGTCTGTCTGTCTGTCTGTCTGTCTGTCTGTCTGTCTGTCTGTCTGTCTGTCTATCTATCTATCTATCTAATACCAAAGGTATACTGTATAGATAGTCTTATAATTGATTGATTTCGTTAGTTTTTACGAGTTTTGTGATGCAGGCAAGTTTATCGATTAACGGGCAGAGTAAAAAACTACGAAATAACACGTTTTACTGCTAAATAATACAAACAAATGCAAAAACTAAGCTTCTAAATTAAACCTTTTACAGTGTTCTTTGTTTGATACCAGTGGCAGAAATATTTTTAATGTGGCTTTTTTCTTTTCGTGCTACGAAAACATATACCAAGTTTCTGTGGCAGTCATCTTGGCAGGGCCGGTGAGAGCAAAAGCTGGGCCCCTGGACTGACATGTGTACGGGACCCCCTCCCCTAAATTTACATGCATTAGCCATCATGCATTCATACATTTCAGGTATAATAGCACATTTGCAATTTTGCATACGGCCGTACACTGTATATACTACGTGACGCTACATTATAAGACGTTACGTTACATTGTAAGACGTTACGCTACATTCTAAGACGTTACGCTGCGTTCTAATTAAGACGTCATGCTATATAAGACGTCACGCCACATTCTAAGACGTCGTCCTCTATAGAAGACGTTACGCTACATTATAAGACGGTACGCTACACGTTACATTGTATTAATTGTAAGACGTTACTTCACATTCCGTGGCTCTGCGCTATCGAAATTTTAAGGTGTGCCGTTGGGATACTGAAGTTAAGACTTCTAGTATCCAAAACTAAAATCTAGTATCCCATGGATATTGGTATACAGCAAATTTCAAGCCTTGGGTACACAAGGGTTTCATCATTTCTTTCATCATCGTTTCATCATCTTGGTACTCCAAGTTCGAGATATTCTCCGGTGGCTTTGTTTTTTGGAGCCGGTTGAACAATCCAGTTAATATATATAGAGATCAGTTCATTGCACGCATGTAGTTGGTCCCTTAGTCCCTTAGTGCGTAATGGTGGATTCTCAGTTGCTTCATTTTCCAAACAATAGTTGCTTAATTTAGTTCTTTTTAGATCGTTCTAGATATAACGCCCGTGTTTGGGCATTGGTAGGATAAGGTCTGGCTATACGTCACCGGTAAACAACATCCATGCTGAATTTACGCAGAGACGTTTTTTATTATTTTTAAACATTTATTTTTCCCAAGTTAATCAAAAAACCCAATACATAACTCATAAGCACAAGTAAAATCACAACAATAATCGATAGGCAAGATAGCAACGACTGAAGAATATTTATGAAATCACTAAGACTAATCCTTGATTCCAGCATGTCGAAATTGACGTATAGTCTATGAAAATAGAAAGAAAATACTTGAGTAAGTACGGAGTAGCTGACTCTTCTTATTATAGGGACTTTATATATAAGATGCTATAGGACGACGACGGTGGTTAAAAAGCAACACGAATTTTACAATGAAAGAACATTTCAAATGACAGAGTAACATCTTTTGCAGTTTTTCGTTTCCCTGCTTCGTTGTTGAGATATTTCAGGTTGTTTGATATTCACATTCACCATTTTGACGTCACATGGTTCACAATGAGTTACCACTGCGGAAATATGACATTTATTTCGAGTGTTGTCTAGGATATCTCACGAGTAAGCAAAGCGAACGAGTGTGATATCTTGGTCAACACGAGAAATAAATTTCATATTTCCCAAGCAAAATTCTGCCGGACAGCAAATCGTGGCGCGCCAACCTCTGGCCTTCGCCCAAAAATATGACAATGCGAACTAAACCTCGAAACAAATTATTTCTTGTTTAATTTAGTTGGAGGTTTTAAAGAACGAGGCGAATCTACATAAATATGGAGACTTCACGTCCTCCCCACTCCTACTTAGTAGTGACTCCAAACAACAACGATCTACAAGTTCCCCTTTCGAAAAAGTAAATGCTCTCCCCGTAACACTTTAATATAAAAAAAATTCTCGACTATAGACATAAATTTCTCGACTATAGACGACATAAATTTCTCGACCACAGATATAAAATTCTCGACCGTAGATATAAAATTCTCGACTATGACAATAGTATTCTCGCCTATAGATCTAACATTCTCGGTCCTTCTCAGCCCTTAAGAGAGTGAAAACTCGCATTCGCTCATCTATGTTGCAAGGACGACTCAAAGCCTGAAATCTCTTTTCCAGTCATCGCAAAAACCAGCTCGCAGCTCGCTGCGAGTGTTTGCATATTAAAAACAATTAACTCGCAGTGCTTGTTTTATCGGTTGTGACTTCTTTTTAATGAGATACAAGTACTCGCAGCAAGCTGCGAACTAGTTTCTGCAATGAGTGGAAAATAGCCTTTACTCTTGATGGCAGTTTTTAATACGTTTTTCAAATTGCTTTCATTTCCTTGCACTTATTGCTCTATATTTTAGTCCTGAAAGTCGAATGGTAGTCAGTCATGTCACGTATAATAGATATTGATGCTTTTGTAAATTAATAGCGCCATGGATGTATAAAAAGATGGAAACCTGGGGGGGGGCGCCAAATTCACTGTTGGCCTCCCCTGACGAACAAAGGCCAGCACGCCACTGGTGATAGTTATCATGTTGCTGATATCTCGACCTTGTCTAACCTCTTGGCCGAAACGGCGCAGTCAAATTACTTCTCGTATACCTTTTGGCCGAAACGGCGCGCCATACAGAGGCTCATGTTAAAAGTGCACGACGTAAGCTAAGACCAAAGTGTTGATTTTTACGGGGGAGGAAAACCGCAGAACCCTGGGAAAAACCTTCGAAGCACAGTAAATAAATAATTTTCGTAAGAAGGGGACAAAGAGTCTGGGGCGACCTCGGTATGAAAATATATGGCGTTTGCCCCACTGACCTATATATATAACTGGACTGCGGGTTCTGGCCAAAAATGTGTCCCCATTTTCACTTTCAAAATGGCGGCATTTATGGGTCCTTCTGCTAATGGTAGCGACCACTGACATGTACTTATCGTAGGAAAAAAAAATTTTTTTGTAAATACAAAGCGATTTTCTTACTTTATTAATAAATCGTTCCTATGCGAGGGCTTCTCCAGAGGTGAATAAAATCGTCTGGCGTTAGTCAGAATAAAATACTAAACACCAATTCGGACAGGAAAGAGTTAGAGAAAAATTGTCCTTGTGAACACTTCCCCAGGTGAATAAAATCGTCTGGCGTTATTAGCCAGAACTAAAGAGTAAAGAGCAATAAATTCGAACAGGAAAGAGTTAATTAATGCATGTAGGTTGGTCATTGTTAGTTTCAGTTGTGGAACAACTCAAGAGGCCTGCTGGATTATTTGTCTGACCACATCACCAAATAGGAATATCGCCTCCCATGTACGCCTCGCTTCTTTACGATTTTCTCGTGATCTTCAGCGGTTCTTTATAGAGCTGGCGACTTCATAAAACGAAATGTTTGTAGATTTCCATGACCATGTGTATTTTTGACAGTCTTGTTTATTTTATTGCCATGCAAGTGTTCGTGCAGTACCGCCGGCCGGCACGGCTTTAATTCAGACTGCTAGAAAGCTACAACAGTAATTGTCTAGGAATATTATTATTGTAGTTCAGAACTACAATAAGACTCTTATCATGAAAACATCCCGGGCCGCTCAGCAAATATTTTGTTTACACAAACTCGAGACCAGGACGATATTATGCTGACTTGGCAAAAATTCGACAAAGTTTGCCTAGTCCGTCTACTCCAACATTTTCTCAAGAAATAATCCACTGTAGAAGTTATAAAATATATTGGCAGAAAGATAATTCACCTTGCTACAACATACGTACAGTTTATCCAACCAAATAGCTTAGTTTCCCTAAAAAAAGCGAAATACCGAACATGTCCAAATCATAATAGCGGCCGCTATTTTGAACTTTTTTTCCGTCTGTATGATAATGTCTTCTCCGAATGTTTTCTCGAGAAATAAACCACTGTAGAAGCTATCAAATATACTGGAAGAAAGATAATTCATCTGGCTACAACATATCTACAGTTTATCCGACCAAATAGCTTAGTTTTCGTAAAAAAAGCGAAATACCGAACATGTCCAACACGAACTCATAGAGATCATATAAATACTAGAGGGGGCATCCAATCCTAATTTCAGCCAACCACAGGTAACCAATTGAAGGCTGCCATCTTGGATAAATTGGTTGGCAAAACAATGATGCCTGGATGAAATCTGTTGGTTCCAGGCCTTTTTTCTGTATCCGAACCTAATTTTACATTTCTTGTTTATCTCGCCACATTTGTTTATGGAAAAAGAAGTTGGGAAACTCACGAACTACGTGTTGTTAAAATACATCGTGTACGTATGTTGTCACAAATTTCATAAGTTTTTGTTTCATATATAGTTGAAGTTTCTTCGTTATCTGTAGCGTTTTAAAACGTTCAAAATGTTCACACCTTTGTTCCTCAAATGATGAGAAATGGCGGGAGAAATGGACTTATCACAAGTGCTTAGAATTTTGGCTATTGTTTTTAAAATACTTATCGCACAACCTTGAGCAATATATCAAACAGAACATATTGTAAAATTCAAGTTCTGGTAGAACTTTTAAGTTCTTATCTGAACCAGAAGTGTTCTAAAATTGTGAAAACATTTGTCATTTTGATCTGGCATGGTGAAGTTGGTCAATGTGGGAAGCAGTTTGTTTTGTCTTTTGCAGTTTTGGTGTTTGCTTTCATCTATAACTTTTGGAATACTTTAGGTATGAACTTTAGATATATCTTAAACAAAATCTAATTCAAATGTGAAGGTGTGGAAAAGTGTCTAGCTTTTTAGTTGAAGCAGAAGAAGTTTTAGTTGCGAATTAATAGTGAACATATATACGCCGTTTTGTCTTTTGAACATATTTCAAAATTTACATTTGTCACCCTCTGACCTGGTTTGTTGTTTTCCCATAATTTTGCCAGAACTAAAGCTATAAGTTAAGGTAACATAAAACTTCTGGTATGTTTAAAAACAAAGCTTCATGATTTAAATTAGCTTTAAATTCATACCTAAAGTATTCCAAAAGTTATAGATAAAAGCAAACACCAAAACTGCAAAATTGCTTCCCACATTGACCAACTTCACCCAGGCCAGATCAAAATGACAAATGTTTTCACAATTTTAGGACACTTCTGGTTCAGATAAGAACTTAAAAGTTCTACCAGAAATTGAATTTTACAATATGTTCTGTTTGATATATTGCTCAAGGTTGTGTGATAAGTTTTTTAAAGACAACAGCCAAAATTCTAAGCACTTGTGATAACTCCATTTCTCATCATTTGACGAACAAAGGTGTGAACATTTTGAACGTTTTAAAACGCTACAGATAACGAAGAAACTTCAACTATATATGAAACAAAAGCTTATGAAATTTGTGACAACATACGTACACGATGTATTTTAACAACACGTAGTTCGTGAGTTTTCCACCTTCTTTTTCCATAAATAAATGTGGCGAGATAAACAAGAAATGTAAAATTAGCTTCGGATACAGAAAAAAGGCCTGGAACCAAGAAATTTCATCTGGGCATCATTGTTTTGCCAACCAATTTATCCAAGATGGCAGCCTTCAATTGGTTACCTGATTTATCCCCCAATGCCCCCTCTAGTTTATATATGATCTCTATGCACGAACTACACAGCCAAAAATAGCACAGGTTGTTGCAACAATGATGGCTGAACAGTACGGTAACAAGGCGGCTATCATGCGTGAACAGCACTGTTGAACCAACAGTATTGTTCATCATTGTTCCAACAACATTGTTCAGCAATGATGAAGCAACAGTAGCTGTTCATGGCTGTTGGAACAGGAGAGAACAACACTGTTAGAACAGCATTGTTCACCGTCGTTATAACACGGCTGTTCAGCACTGTTACTGCATCATGCCATAACAACCTGTTGTATCATGCATGAACAACACTGTTGGATTCACATGGTTGTTCAATGTTGTTTCAACAGGCGTGAACAGTGTTGTTGGACAAAAAAAGTATGCACACGCGATTTTCTCGCGGTTATTTTGGCGAATCAGTTCGTGAGCGATAAAAGAAAGGGGGAAGTGCCAAAGTGAACGTTTTCAGTAATATCTGGCATGGAAAAACGAACAGAAGAGAGCCGAATTCTCAATTAAAGCACTCAAAACTTCACGTCTTTTCAAAAATATAATAGTTCGGTGTTAATTTCAAGTCGTGGCATCTTTCTGCAAGTGTTTTTGTCGCTGAAAATACATACCAAAACCGTGTGGATTTACAGTGTCTTGAAGATGAAAAAAAGACAGTTTTCTTGACAGGCGAAGACTGACAGAAAGCTATTATGAAAACTATAAAGAAGTGGATGCTGTTTTTTCTTAAATACGAAGAAACACAAAGATTGTAAAGAGGTTAATAAAAGGTGAAATCAGAGATCAACTGCTCCAAAAAAAGTTATGGTGTCAGCAGCAAGGAAGTAATTTTTTTTACTTTTTCTATTCAAAGACAAAGTGGTTTTGTTTTCAACTAATAAAGGTGAGTGTGAACTATCCAAATAACTAATATGTTTAATATTTTAGTAAGAAATATATTAATAGTAGAAAATAAGTTTCTTCTGACAAATTTTGTCACCCTTCTCATTGACTAACTCCACATAATTGTTAACAACTATGATTTCTATTCCTATTTAATATTTTTTACCTGATTATGAGCTGCAATCATCAGAGCATTATAGCTTCAAGCTCATACATAGCTGACTATATTAAAAAGTGGCCCCCATAATAATTTCACTTGTTGGGGTTTTGGACCACCTTCATAATAGACCACATTTTTGTCATTTTTGTCAAAAATGAGAGGTGAGTATATTAATTGTTGCAATGCCTTTTCACATGATGTCCTATTAAAAATGATTCCTTGGCAAACCATGCCAAACAATAAAATTCAGTACAGTCATTTTTGTATGAGGTATGGAAGATTATTTATATTCAATTGGAAGAAAATCAGCCATTCTAAAGGAGGTTAATAATTGTTCAACCTATTGGGAGGCATGGTGCATGTGTGTTTTTTGTTTTTCTTCATGTTTTTGCATTGCATTTCACATAATGCAAGAAACAAATGTGGATCAGGCCCAAGGTTAGATGCATGCATAAAGGTGGGGGTGGGGTGGTGTGCATGGAGAACTTCCAAAAGTATTTTTTTATAACAATGCATGTTAGAAATCACAATACAGTATTAAATACTTTATAAAACCATTTACACATCACTATTAAAATAGCTAATTTCAAAGCTTTACATAGTACATTGCTCTAATTTAAGGCCTTTTATTTAAAATACAGGCAATACCACATCAGATACCCAAGAAATTTAGGACTAGCTAGCATGCTCCAGGATGCTAATCTGTACCTGTAGCCATTTGGACTCATCTTTCAGTTCAGGTAATAACATTCCTTTAATATCAGTGTACATAATAATTGTAAGAGAACTGAAATTAAACTTCTCTTGCAGCCATTATGAAAAATTTTGATGAGAGGAGCTTGGTTGAGTCAACTCATGTAAACAGCCCCTAAGATTTCCTTTTAGATGTGTCAAATGACTGTAAGATTACTCCAAAATTTCTGTTAAAAAATACAATAAGCATTTAGCAAAAAATACATCAAAAATATATAAATACACCAGCACTGCACAACAGCATGATGCAGTGCTGCAAGGAAAATATTTTGGTTTTTACAGGAAATGTTTCAGGTAAAAGACAAGAATGAAATATTTAGCTTTGTCAACCAACATTCATTGCATTAAGGCAGAAAAATCCCAACCAAGGTTTCAAGAACTAAATGTGTTCTCTGTTTTCTCTTTCTCTACAGTATACACTATAGTACATGACTTGATTGACAGATATATATGGCAACAAAATACAATTGATGCTATTGTAAGTACACTGTATATGTGAGTAAATGCATGAAAAAATAAGACCTTAATTAATTGGCAATTTAATTTAAACAGGTTTAATTTATTAGAAACTAAATACCATGTTTGATATTTGTCTTAATTTTCTTTTTATATAGCTTAATGGCACTTGGGCTTAACAAGAAGCTAGGATATTAATAGGATATACATGTAAGTATTTTGCTTTATAGCACTGGCTTCACATGGGGATAATTCATAGCTTATAGCAATTTATAACTATAAAAAACTGATATTTGTTTTTCTTCATTACTGAGTTCACTTTGTAAATTTCAGTTTGGCCAGACAAGAAGAAATATATTAATTAGAAGAATTTGCTTAGCATTCAACACATGTGGCTGGAAAATAATAGAAATTGGAGTTTGTTTACGAATCACGAGTTCCAGGCACTAATCAACTGTGTTTCTTTTTCTCTTTTAAATTTTAATAGAAATAACATAGTTTGGAAGAGAATTTCAAAACTGCGACCTGGAGATCAACTCATAGACAGAGTAGTTTGGCAATGAGAAACTTGGATTTTGAATATTAAAAGACTATTGCGACTTGCAAGCAAATATATCGCGTCCTAACATTGTTTACTTCGGGTTTTTGGTTTTATACATGTAAAAGAACATATATCTTTTTTCATTGTTCTAAAACACATGATATGTACGTTTAAACAGAATAAAGTTTTTACATACCTGTTGTTTCAGTCGCAGAGTTTTATTATTTGTCTCCATCTCGAACCCGTTTCTTCTGTATTGTGTCAAGTTTTTCGATAGCTTGCGATTTGCTAGTCTCCTTCGCAGCTGTTTTTCTGCCTGTGCTATTCTTCGGTCCTAGGAAAAATAGGATCGAAGAATAGGATCCCCATAAGAACGGCTGCGAAGGAGACTAGCTCTTCGCTCGTTGTCGAAGGCTCGAAGCAACCGGGGTAAATTTTCGTACCGGAGTTTTTTACGTCCAGGAAAACATCCCTGATACAGCCTGTTGCAACAACATTGTTCACGTCTGTTGGCACAGTAAAAACAGGATTGTTATCAGGCATGATAAACACTGTTAGAACAGCATTGTTCACGCCTGTTGATTCATCATCCGTGAACATTGTTGTTCGAACAGGCATGAACAACACTGTTGACAATACTGTTCACAGGGTGCAGCACAGCATTGTTCACGGCTGTTCCGAACAACAATGTTTACGCCTGTTGACAACTTGCAACAGGCTGTGCGTTTTTACGCGTGTAGAGATTTTAGGTATCGGTCAGCGACCTTCACCATTAGCAAAAGGACCACTGACCTATATATATAACTGGACTGCGGGTGCTGGCCAAAAATGTGTCCCCCACTGACCTATATATATAACTGGACTGCGTGCTCCTATTACCTTTGAGTTAGGAAAAGTGTCCCCATTTTCACGTTCAAAATGGCGGCATTTATGGGTCCTTTTGCTAATGGTGAAGGTCGCTGACCGATACCTAAGATCTCTAGTTCGTGTTTGGACATGTTCGGTATTTCGCTTTTTTTACGAAAACTAAGCTATTTGGTCGGATAAACTGTACGTATGTTGTAGCCAGATGAATTATCTTTCTTCCAGTATATTTGATAGCTTCTACAGTGGTTTATTTCTCGAGAAAACATTCAGAGAAGACATTATAATACATACGGGGAAAAAATTCAAAATAGCGACCGCTATTATGATTTGGACATGTTGGGTATTTCGCTTTTTTAGGGAAACTAAGCTATTTGGTCGGATAAACTGTATGTATGTTGTGGCAAGGTGAATTATCTTTCTGCCAATATATTTTATAACTTCTGCAGTGGATTGTTTCTTGAGAAAATGTTCGGAGTAGACGGACTAGGCAAACTTTGTCGAATTTTTGCCAAGTCAGCATAATATCGTCCTGGTCTGGAATTTGTGTAAACAAAATGTTTGCTGAGCGGCTCGGGATGTTTTCATGATAAGAGTCTTATTGTAGTTCTGAACTACAATAATAATATTCCTAGACAATTACTGTTATAGCTTTCTAGCAGTCTGAATTAAAGACGTGCCGGCCGGCGGTACTGCAGGAACACTTGCATGGCAATAAAATCAACAAGACTGTCAAAATACACATGGTCATGGAAATCTACAAACATTTCGTTTTATGAAGTCGCCAGCTCTATCAAAAACCGCTGAAGATCACGAGAAAATCGTAAAGAAGCGAGGCGTACATGGGAGGCGATATTCCTATTTGGTGATTTGGTCAGACAAATAATCAGTCCAGCAGGCCTCTTGAGTCGTTCCACAAGAAATTAACAATGACCAACCTGCATGCATTACTCTTTAGTATTTTGTTCTGGCTAATAACACCAGACGATTTTATTCACCTCTTGGGGAAGCCTTCACAAGTACAATTTTTCTCTAACTCTTTCCTGTCCGGATTGGTGTTTCGTATTTTATTCTGGCTAACGCCAGACGATTTTATTCACCTCTAGGGAAGCCCTCGCATAGGAACCATGTATTAATAAAGTAAGAAAATCGCTTTCTGTTTACATAAATATTCTGTTTTCCTACGATAAGTACATGTCAGTGGTCGCTACCATTAGTAGAACCCATAAATGCCGCCATTTTGAAAGTGAAAATGGGGACACATTTTTGGCCAGCACCCGCAGTCCAGTTATATATATAGGTCAGTGGTTGCGGTGCACATCGAACGATTGAACGTTAAGAGTTTCCTCCCTTTCTCTATTTTTATTCGGGTTACCATCGGGGTACATCGGCTAGGCATATCGTTTCCGAAGCGAAGCAAGCTTCGCTGACGTTCGGGGCAATGCGAGCCCACAATACTATAGGCTGCGGTGTAATGAATGCTTGAATTTTAATACACGAAGTGTTTGCTAACTTGCCAAGCCGTACGAGTTGAAAAAATCCAGCCATCCAAAGCCATCCAGGTTTGTGAATTGATTCATAAGTTGTCAAAGGTAAGACGTTCAGTAAATATAACTCATACTTGACTTCTCTGCTCCCTGTGATATATATGTGTGGACGGACCACGCGCGGTGAAGATTGTGGGACACTGGAAACAATATAGTTCTTGACAAAAAAGGTTTGAAACAATCTCGTTCCCAGAGCCAAATGGTTTTGAAAAGGATTTGAACTAATATTAGCGAGGTTCAGATCACACTTCCACTACCGCGACCGCTACCGTAAATATAATTAAGCATGTCAAATATTATTTTTACGTTCAGTAATGGTCGCAGGTCTCAAACCTAGTGCAAAAAGAAAGCGTTTTACGATACTAGGATTAAAGCCAACTACGACTACAGAACGAAAAAACGAACATTACATCAGCTTAACCACATTTACGGCAGCGGTAGTGGTAGTGGAAGTGTGATCTGAACCTCGCTATTAATATTCTTGACAAAAAGACTTGAGAAAGGAGTTTTTGGGATACGTACATCCTTTTCAAAAGAACAGAAACAAATCAACGTTTACGTATATATAAAGTCTTGACTAAAAGAAACCCGTCAAACCAAAACTCGAAAGAAGGGAAAAGAAATAGTCAAAATAGAAAACCAACGAAGATAAAGGCCGAAAAGTTAACCCACGGTAAAAATATAGAGCAGTCGCTCTCAGTAATCACGAACACTTAGTAGCAGAACTGCTCGAGTTTCCCTGTTTATATCTATCACTGTTAATTTTGTTTTATATTTTGTGTGTCCTTGAAGTACGTATATCCATTGCATGTTTTTTCTTGCCAATGCCCGTTACGTTGTATTTTTTACCTGTGGCTGTCGTCTTATCCCCTTTTAAATAGTTTTCTTATTGTAAAACTACATATGACTTAGCGGTTGTTTATAAATTTAGCATAAAAAATGGAGAAGGAACATTTTTTCTTTTGTAAAACGTACAAAATAATGCTGTTGAAATACTTATTAACATGTATGTGAAAACATTTTCAGCAATTCAGATTTCGAAATGAAAAATTGTTTTTGTTATTTAAAACGCCATAAATGAATATAGCCGTTGCAGGTAGCCAGGCAGTTTGAGTAGTTTTCGAAATAAATATTTTTAGATACCGGGCAATGTTGTTTGTAAACATGGGAAGAAAGAACTGTAAAGTATAACCCTAATATTTTAATAAGATTCTGACGCCTGCTTCAGTAGTGTGGTGGTAAACATCGTCGGTTTGCACACGAGCGAGATCGAGATCAAATCCTGGATGCAACGTGCAATTTTCTTCACCTCAATATATTTTACGAAATCATCCTTAAATTGTTCTTTGTTTTTGTGGCATTTTTCCTCAAAAAAATAGAGTGTTTTTTTTTTTAATTTCAATATTTTACCATAATTAAAACTATATTTTCATCGTTCTGACAGGAGTTGCTGTTTCCAGGCCTCCAATAAAAGAGCGCAAGCGGGGGGGTGGGGGTTGCTGTAAAAGCGGGCGAGGGATTATTGCATTTATGTATTTCTAGTTCTAATTCGGATGTGGCATGACCACTGACCAATGCTCGAGGACTCATACACTGCAGATCAAGTATCGATTAGTATTTAGTAAAAACATGGCGCGACGTGGTAAAGAAGATCCAGAGCAAGAAATGCGCAGGAAATATCATCACCTGTCTGAAGAAGCAACAGATCCTGTCGAAAAGCTACGTTACATGTGTCTAGCGAGAGGCTCACATGGTATTAAAGGCTTGGGAAGGTAACTTCAAGACATTGTTTAAAGCTTCTGTATATACTCACCTTCGTTGCTAAAAATTGTGGTCGAACCTTAGTATTGTTTACAGTATTATTAAAGAATAAAGTGGTTTTTGAAATAGGACATTCCGCATTATGGATGACGATCGAAGCAATGCGCTGAATTTTGAAGAGTTTAGTGAAGGAGTAAAGGACTATGGTTTGAATCTTGATGCTGAGGTGAGTTGAATTGGATGTTCAAAGCTTAAACAAAGTAAAATAGTTATTGAGCGTGTTGGCCGTATAAAGTTGGCCGTAATTGTAATTCTGCATCCATATTTTATGTTTCCAGGGTGTAAAGAAAGCATTTGCAGCGTTTGATAGGGATAGTAGTGGAAGTGTTGATATAAACGAGTTCCTTCTATCTTTAAGGGTAGGTCGAAGTAATTTCTTTCGAACTATCAATAGACCAGTATTAAATATGTAAAATGGATGTTCCGACTTGATCTTCCTTTGTTGTAAAGTGTTACACCCATATTTCTCAAATGCCAACTTCTCATTAACATTTCATGAACTGTGGCTGATGGATTAATGATTTATATTTTAGCGTCGCTTCTATCAAGAGGTGTATTTTTCAGTTTTTGAAGAATGAACTTTCGAACACTGATCTATTCTCGACATTTCTGACTTTGTTGACCAGTCGTCAATATTAACGAGTTCACTGATTTTCTTTCGTATTCGTCATAGTATGAACCATTCGAGATATCTCTTGAATGTTGTAAACGTTTTGGTTGATATCAGCTCTCGAAACTTGTGCTCATACCTTCGTATCTTTTGTTGAATATCATCACTTCGGGAGTTCGTGATGTTTAATTTAAGTTTACTCCATAACTCTCAAGGGGTCTTCATCCGTTTATTAATTACCCAAGGTGTTCCGACAAAAATTTTACTTACCTGACTAGCTAACACTAGAAAAATAATATAAATATATTGTAAAGGCAACTGATAATTGGCACTGCCACATGTACAGTTGACGAGCTGATATTTCGATTTCTGATTTTTCCATATTTTGTGTTCAAATATTTAGGTGTTGTTTATAGTTTATGTGACCATACTCCATAGCCTGCCAACAGGCCCTCTTGGTTTGACAACAAAGTGGGCTGACAACAAAGCATTAAATATCAGATGAAGTTGTTGTTGGTTGCAGGGGTGCACATTTGAAACATTTTGGGGGGTGCTTTTCGTTTTTGGACTGAGTTTTTTTATCAGTCTATTTCATAAGCTTACCATCTCTCCTCAAGTTCTCAAAAGGTGATAAAAAGGCATCTTCATTCCCAGGGCCTTCATGGTCTGGTCAGATGAAAATGATTGAAGTGTGTGATTAGCTGGATGAAGGTTATTGTCTAAAACAGGAAGCGGGCAAATATATTTTCAACAGTCAAACAAGGCTGTGAATACAGTGAAGATTATCACTCAGATAACACCAAAAAAGTCAAGGACTAAGTCAACGAAGTAGGATTCCTAAAGTGAGTTGGAATTGCAATGAGTTTCATCATTTCAGACATAGTGTGACTCAGTGACTCATCCATTGGCAATGGCAAATTATGTTCGTAAACAACCGACCTTTAAATAGTTTACACTGTTTATGTTTCTCTCTGATGAAGGGCCTTCACTCAAAGTGTTAGACTTCTACTTGCTCTGTTTCAGCAGTATATCTAACCTTACTATATTTTGATGTTGTTTCAACACTGCCTATGCAGCTACTTTTATTACCTTTGAATAGCATTTCGGTAAGTGAAATTGTGCTATTTTGTCCAGTGGGAAGAACAGTATTAAACACCAAACCTTTTGGACATCATAATAAAGCAACTTTTCTTCAAATAGTGTAATAAAAGTAGAGTGCTGTGTAGGCAGTGTAGAAACAACAATTGAAATATAGTAAGGTTAGATATAATGCCGAAACAGAGAACGTAGGAGTCTAACGTTTTGAGCGAAGGCCCTTTTCTTGAAATAGCTGCTCAAGTGTATCTCGTTTGTTTCGTTATATTATATCCATGCTCACACCCAGGGCAATGTGATGTATTCAATGACTCAATGTCCTTAGAATCTAGGACATCTAGTTTTCACCTGACCAGGGCCTCTGCTTTTCCAGTGTACCAAGGAAGCCCTGGGGACGAGGATGACTGAAAATGTAGTCTGATAGACACTGCTGCCAAATGTTTTGTGCATGTGCATGTGCGACATCCAAGCTCATCCTCGGTAAAAGAGCGGGAAAACACTTAAATATTTGGACTGGTCCGAGAGTCCGACACAAAAGTTAAAATTATAAGCATACTACCAAAAAGATAGGGTACATAATTTGTGCATGGCTTCCTTGTCAATATTGTAACATATTCTGAATTTACCCCTTCGTAATTTTCTTTACCCTTTTTTAAGACACAAATGAATAGTCAAGTCTTGCTTAGTCTTCACTGTCTGGTTGTTGCCACCACGGCTAGTTCCCACTTCTCTTGCGATGTTTACTCAGCGAATTCATGCATGCACAAATGTCTGGCAGCAGTGTTAGTCTGATGACGATTCAGGGCTGACTTTTTCAAACATTTTTCAAATGTTGGGGTGCCCCAACACACACACATCCTGGGTGACTGTGAGTTTCTATTGGTCAACTTCCTTTTTTTAACAAACTTTTGATTTTTACAATATTCTGAGTAGAAGTCAAGTCATTCAAATTAATCAGCTGGAAATTTGCAATACAAATGGAAATTTGGTTGCTTGTCTCTGTGCTCTAGTAGAAATGTGAATGGTGTTATTTCAACCAGAAAAAAAAAAAGCCTAGTGGAAACACAAGGTGGAGCTGATTGTTTTCACACATATTTTCCAATGGAAATTGTGTCATTCATGTTTCTATCACAGTGCAGAGATTACAAAAGCCATTTTCTATTTGTTTTATAAAATAACTACCATAGTTGACTGGGTAAGCACCCACCCCCACAGTGTTTTAATTTTCATCAAAGAAGGGTGGGTGCTTACACGAGCAGTGGGTGCTTACAGTACATTCATGAGCAAATGTGCCTTACATTTGCCAAAATGTTTAAAAATAGCCTGGAAAATTACTTTTTCCTTAAAAAAAAAATGGGTGGGTGGGTGCTTGGCTGCTTGCTCAAAGATGGGTGCTTACCTGGTCAACTACAGTAATCATTTTACGAGATTATGAGCCAAGGAAGCCAACAAAATGATGAGACTGATCACTGACAAAATGATTGATTCAATAAATATGTGAGATTTAACCAAACAGAGCATACATTCAAAAATATAAAAGGGACTCTGTACTCTGAGAGAGAATGGGCTCGTCCAATAAAATCAACAACCTTTACCATGAATTGCACTTTGTAATTTTATCTTTTTGGAGGTATATGACACTGAGTACACCACAACTAAACTGGGGAGCATGAGTGGTGTGTGCTGTTAAGGTGCTGCCTCTCACCAATAGTTAAGCCCGGTCGGACGGGGTTAGTACTTGGATGGGTGACCGTTTGGGAATAGCCCTGTCCTCCGTCAGCTTGGGACTTATGTGAGTAGAGTTTGGTTGGTCTCTCCTGTGCTCTGAGGGTTTTTCGCCGGGTTCTCTGGTTTTCCTCCCTCCCTAAAATCAACACGTAGGTCTTAGTTGTGTACACATAGGAGTTTGGTGTCAATTGGGATGAAAGTTCTGTTCCTCTCTCCTGCAACACGTTAAGTGGCAAATTCAATAAATTCAAAATTCAAAAATATTCAGAATAAAATAAGTATTTGATTGTGTTGATTACTTGTTGACTACTGATGTTGATTCTGTAATTAATAGTTTTGTGCGAGACAAAAATTATATCTGTGTGCAAAGGAAAGGAACGTTAAAAGAGTAATTCATTAATGCGTTTTTTACGGACTATTTAGTTGACGTGTGTGATATTCACCGTAATTTTAATCATGTGAACTGAACCTGAATTTGTCCACGAACTTTTTCAAGTTTGCGTCAGGGTGACACTGTGCCTTTAAGCTCAGTGATCAATGGCTCATTTCTGGATGTACAGAGATGACTGAGTACTGAAATATCTCATTTCTGGCGAGTCCGGTTTCATGCATAATTTTTGTGAAAAAATGTCTTGAAAAACAAGCCACAGATTAGATGGTAATCAGACAACTGATGACTTTGGGGTAAAGTTGAAACAATTTAGCAAATATTGCACGAAGCTGAGTATGATATGAAAAATTTTAAAAGAAAACAGAGGTTAAATGGTTCTGTGTGATGCAGCCAAAGACTTGTGATACCCATATTCATTATTTATCAGTGAGTGTCACCCTGTTACCTGTGCGATGAAAACAAGTAGAACGCTCTCTGGCCAAAATGAAAATTATTTTTTATAACAAGCTTTTGGCTACAAGTTTGCAGTCTTCAGTAGGTTAAAAGTTATTGGAATAATATCAGCCATATATAGAAAAGGAAGCTATAATTAGACGTGATAGTGCGTGTATGTATAATTGGACAGAGTGGGTGTTCGGTACGTTCTGTTATAAGTGGTGGAGTAGGCGTTCAGTTATTTCCTTAGAAAGATAGCGTATTGCTCTGGAAGTGTTTTGGAGTTGTTGTCAGCTTCGAAAGTTGATGCGGTGTGCCAAGTTTCCAGTGTCTTGCGATTATCGCAACTGCCTTTATCAAGTTTTTTACCTTTGTCAAAGTCCATGCGGATCCTTCCAAGTATACACCCCCCAAAACGTTGCGGTCCATATTCTTTGATCTCCCTCAAATTTTCAGAGGTGATAGATAAATATATCCCCAACAAAACCGTGTCGCGAGGAATTTGATAATTGCGAAAGCTTTTACTACGTTGACGGCCATTGTCGTGCGTTTCCTTCAAGCCTTTTTCTGTCAATATACAAAATGTTGTATAAATTTTTCACTAGAATCGAATATCGAGAAACCCTGACACTGTATTTAGCGCTTTGTATCAGATTAGATGGTAATCAGACAACTGATGACTTTGGGGTAAAGTTGAAACAATTTAGCAAATATTGCACGAAGCTGGGTATGATATGAAAAATTTTAAAAGAAAACAGAGGTTAAATGGTTCTGTGTGATGCAGCCAAAGACTTGTGATACCCATATTCATTATTTATCAGTGAGTGTCACCCTGTTACCTGTGCGATGAAAACAAGTAGAACGCTCTCTGGCCAAAATGAAAATTATTTTTTTATAACAAGCTTTCGGCTACAAGTTTGCAGTCTTCAGTAGGTTAAAAATTATTGGAATAATATCAGCCATATATAGAAAAGGAAGCTATAATTAGACGTGATAGTGCGTGTATGTATAATTGGACAGAGTGGGTGTTCGGTACGTTCTGTTATAAGTGGTGGAGTAGGCGTTCAGTTATTTCCTTAGAAAGATAGCGTATTGCTCTGGAAGTGTTTTGGAGTTGTTGTCAGCTTCGAAAGTTGATGCGGTGTGCCAAGTTTCCAGTGTCTTGCGATTATCGCAACTGCCTTTATCAAGTTTTTTACCTTTGTCAAAGTCCATGCGGATCCATCCAAGTATACACCCCCCAAAACGTTGCGGTCCATATTCTTTGATCTCCCTCAAATTTTCAGAGGTGATAGATAAATATATCCCCAACAAAACCGTGTCGCGAGGAATTTGATAATTGCGAAAGCTTTTACTACGTTGACGGCCATTGTCGTGCGTTTCCTTCAAGCCTTTTTCTGTCAATATACAAAATGTTGTATAAATTTTTCACTAGAATCGAATATCGAGAAACCCTGACACTGTATTTAGCGCTTTGTATCAGGACTTAATTTGATGTGTGGGTTAAGGTATCTGACACTTAAATAAAAGTTTACATACAATTACCTCTCGAACCTTGCTTTATGCTAAGCTACAGCATGTTTGCCTTCACGCAAGACCTTTCTAGTTTCAAATTTCCTGGGCAGTTCTGCTATCTTTTCTCTCAATATATCCAGTATAATTAAACTATCAAAATCCCTCACAAGCAACCAACCAGATGCCTCCGGAGGGTCAAAATCTAACAATGGGAGAAAATGCACAATTTGATATGTACCATTTAAATTACAGTGAGTTATTAATAGAGGTGCGCCAGATCCAGTATCTTATGGGGCGCCAAATGTAAAAAAATGTTTAGGACAAAAATGTGTTGATTTTACCATTATTTAGCTATATAATACATTATTGGTAAACAATGTTTCTATCTGAGTTAAACAATCCATAGATTATTTATAAATAATCTATGGATTGTTTACAAACAATCCCTGGATGGTTTAGTGGAAAAGTATTATTTATTAAATAATCCCTGGATTGTTTATAAATAATCTATAGATGGTTTAGTAAACCATAGTTTGTCTATTAAACAATCCATAGATTGTTTATAAATAATCCAGAGATTGTTTAATAAACCATGAGTTTTTGTTAAATAATCTAAGGATTATTTGCTCGCGCCAAATGTAAAAATATGGCCGACGACCGCCAAATGTTAAAAAAGCTGGCCAGTTAAAAAGAGCCTGGGTACAACTGTTTGTGGCCGGGGGAGGACCACTGATAGTGGGGAGGACATGCACTCCAAGTCTCTAACGCAAGATTATAGGCGGTTGTCGACCGAGTCTTTAATGTAAATATGAGTAATATTTGTTCAGATTAATTCAGAAAAAGCTCAATTTCAATGTTTTAGAGCTGATATAGACCTGATATACAACGACTAGTGGTTGTATCAAATGATACAACCACGCGTGGTTTGTATCATGCAGATATACAACCTCCTTCAGTCACGGTCATGATTTCTTTTGTGTTTTCTTCATGAATTATTAATGAGAAATTGTCCGAATATATCGAAATTGTGGATCTTGTTCAGCAATTTTATTCGATTTCAAGGCAAGAGCGTTTCCGCGACAAAGACGATGGACTGCTAAGCTTTTATTAATTCCTGAATCCTGAATCTTTGCGAGTTCAAGTTTGCGAGACATTAGTGAGAACCAAAATATTGTTCTTTACTGGCCGCTCGTATAAAAGCACTTCCATTCGCAAGCTTATTTAATTTGCGTTGTTTCAGCTGGCCGACACGTCAAAACACTCCCGAGACGGAGAACTTGCGTGAAGCTTTCACGATTACCACAATAATTAATTAATTCAACGAAAAATATCAGAATAAAACTTATCACTCAGGTATATTTACTTGAAATATAATGTGGGCCTTCCTAGGTATTGGGGTCCTCTCGTGCGGGGAAAGCACTGCCAAGTCTAGTAGAACTAATTAGCCAAGACAAACGAAAAATGTCGAGTCGGTCGACATGTGTCGCCTAGTGGAAAACCGCCTATAATCTTGCGTTAGAGACTTAGAGTATGTCCTCCCCACTATCAGTGGTCCTCCCCCGGCCAAACAGTTGTACCGCAGGCTCTTTTTAACTGGCCAGCTTTTTTTTACATTTGGCGGCCGTCGGCCATATTTTTACATTTGGCGCGAGCAAATAATCCTTAGATTATTTAACAAAAACTCATGGTTTATTAAACAATCTCTGGATTATTTATAAACAATCTATGAATTGTTTAATAGACAAACTATGGTTTACTAAACCATCTATAGATTATTTATAAACAATCCAGGGATTATTTAGCAAATAATCCATGGTTTACTAAACCATCCCTAGATTATTTATAAACAATCCCTGGATTATTTAATAAATAATACTTTTCCATTAAACCATCCAGGGATTGTTTGTAAACAATCAATAGATTATTTATAATGTCGGGGAGGTTCGAGACATTACGTAACAATCTCGTGGTTCGGAAGTTGACGGAAGTGGCTCGAGAAAACATGTGCATGTGAGAAACCGAAAGTGAGTAGAACAACAAAACAGCGAGAGTACTTGAGATCGAGAGCCTTTTTATGTAAATAATATAGTTCATTTTTATTCATTGTATTGTCGAAACGTTTACGACAAAGTGGCGATCCTGCCAGGACGACGTTTGCCGGGGAAACAGTGAGAAACGAGCGGTGATTTGGACATATTTCCGTGAGTCAAACGAGTGAAATTCAACAAAACATGGCCGACGTCGGAGAAATCGAAAAGAAAATCGAAGGTAAGCTCCGTTTGCTGGGTTTTACGACTGAAGATACTTCAAAAGTTATTGATTCGAGAGATCTGAAAGCAATTGAGAGACACGTGAACGTTTTAGAGTCGATTATTGACAAAATACATGAACTGAAATTGCAAATTCAAGAGAGCAAAATTGACGAAGGGGAGGATCCTAGCAAGCTCCGAGTTTGGACACAAGATCTAGAGTTGAAGGTTGGAAAATATGAAGGGATTGCTAAAGACGTAAAGCATGTAGCCACTGAGATGAGGTATAATGAGAAAGAGAAACTTGAAGAAGAGAAACGGAAGCGAGTTTTGGACGAGGAAATTCAGTTAGAGAAGGCGAAACTTGAAGTCAGATCAAAATTTGAGGGAAGTGCGAAGTCTCCAAGTGCTAGTGGTATGGGAGCGAAATTACCCAAACTAGTTATCAGTAAATTTCAAGGCACTCACCTGGATTGGATGAGATTTTGGAGCCAGTTTGAGACTGAAATCGACAAGGCTACTATAACACAGGTAGCCAAATTTTCTTATTTGAGAGAGTTACTAGTACCCAGTGCCCGTGCATCTATAGATGGCCTTCCTTTTACATCTGAAGGTTACGAGAGAGCAAAAACGATATTGCAAACCAAGTATGGCAAAACCAGTGAAGTCGTGAATGCACACATACAGTGCATTATAGGACTACCCAAACTTCAAGGGGTGGAGCCAGCAAAAGTGCACAGATTTTATGAGACACTTGCAAGTCATGTCCAAACCTTAGAAACATTGGGCAAACTTAAGGATATTGGGGGATTTGTGCGTGGAACTTTCGACAAGTTACCGGGTGTTAGAGCGGATCTAGTTCGTCTAGATGACAATTGGCAGCAATGGAGCTTTGTACAACTAATAGAATCCCTTAGGAGGTGGTGTGACCGCAATCCCATTCAAGCTGGTGACCGTAAGTCTGATAGTCTTAGCCGTCAAGTACCGAAGAGAGATCACACTTACCAGATCCATGTGGCTGGTGTCACTCAAGGTCGAGCCTGTGTCTACTGTGGTGCTGAAGATCACAAGTCAACTGAATGTGGTAAGATCACTAATGTGAAACAACGTAAGAAGATTTTGAGTGAGAAACGACTGTGCTTTAACTGCACCGGATCAAGACATCGAGCAAATGAGTGTCGAAGCAAGTACACATGTCAACAGTGTGGTGATAAACATCACACATCCATTTGTGATAGGAAGCCTGGAAAAGATCAGATGCTTGTAGCGACTGGTGAAGCAACAGTTGTTTATCCTGTGGTGATAGTCTTGGTTGATGGAATCAAGTGTCGAGCGCTGTTGGACACTGGTTCAGGCAGCTCATATGCATCGGCATCTTTGATCAATAAACTGAACAAGAAGCCAGCCCATACAGAGCATAAACAAATTGAGATGATGGTTTGCTCAACTACCCAAAAGGTCCACAGCTACAATGTAAACATTTCAAGTGTTGATGAGAAGTTTGAAATGACGACAATGGTCAACAAAGTGGATAAAAGTGTGCTGCTTACAGTCCCAAACCCCAGATATGAGGAGCTGCTGAAAACATACTCTCATTTGGAAGGAGTGGTCCTGGACGACAATGATAAGGAGAGTGGTTTACCTATTCATGTAATACTAGGAGCCAGCGATTATTCGAGAGTCAAAACTGAAACAAAACCAAGGATTGGTCAACCATTGGAGCCAATTGCAGAGCTTACAGCACTAGGATGGACGGTGATGTCTGCAGGAAATGAATCCAAGCTGTCTAACACCTATCTGACCAGGACATCGGCTACAGATTATGAACAGCTTTGTAGTTTAGATGTATTGGGTCTTGAGGACCGACCAGATGGAGATCAGCAGGTTGTTTATGAAGAGTTCGCTGAACAGCTCAGCCGAAGCAAGGAAGGCTGGTATGAAACCAGTCTGCTATGGAAACCAGGGCATGGTCATTTACCAACCAATAAACATGGAAGTCTAAAGCGATTGGAGAGCCTAGTGAAGAAGCTGCAGCGAGAGCCTGGTCTATTAGAGCAATACGACAACATCATTCAGGAGCAGCTGACGGAAGGTATTGTCGAAAGAGCTGTTGAAGAGCCACAAGGTAGAGAATTCTACATTCCTCATAAGGCCGTGGTCAAAGAAACTGCAGAGACAACCAAAGTTAGAATCGTATTCGATGCGTCGGCCAAGGAAGGTGAAGGAAATCCGTCATTGAATGATTGCCTAGAGACCGGCCCACCTCTGCAAAACCTCTTATGGAATGTTCTTGTCCGAAACAGGCTGAAACCAGTTGCTTTATCTGCAGATCTAAAACAAGCCTTCCTGCAGGTGCATATTCGTACCGAGGACAGGGATGCACTGCGTTTTCACTGGATCAAGAACAAGGATCTAAGTGACATCGAAGTTTTGCGATTCACACGAGCGTTGTTCGGTTTAGTCCAGTCTCCCGGAATTGTATCACCTGCAACTCTACTAGGAAAAATGATCTTCCGTGAGGTTTGTGACCGACATCTTCCATGGGATGAAAAGTTGTCAGATAACCTAGGACAACAATGGTTGAAGTTTGTGAGAGGCCTTCCCGAGAAAGTTGAGATGGCGAGAAGTATCCCAGAATACAGAGAACCGATTGATGAAGTCGAGCTCCACGCATTTGGGGATGCGAGTGGTTCAGGGGTCTCTGCGGCAGTTTATGCAGCGATCAAGCAACCCTCTGGGAAAAGTACAGGATTAGTAGCAGCAAGATCTCGATTGGCGAAGAAGAACCTCACAATCCCAAGGTTGGAGCTAGTGTCAGCCCATATGGCAGCAAATTTAGTGGACAATGTACGAACAGCGCTAGTTGGTTGTCCAGTGAAAGTAGTTTATGGATGGCTAGATAGTCTGGTAGCCCTGTATTGGATTAGAGGAAGGGGAACGTACAAGCAATTTGTTTCAAACAGAGTGAGGAAGATCAACGGCAAAGATTTCATTATGTGGCGACACGTTGGCACCGACCACAACCCAGCTGACCGAGGCAGCAGAGGATGTGGAGCAGATCGTCTAACTGGTGAGTGGCTGGATGGACCAGAGTGGCTTGCTGATCCTGACAAGTGGCCTCCCTCGGTAGTGATCGAGTCCAGTAAAGACTCAGAAGTCGAAGCCAAGAAGATCAAGGAAGGATTTGCAACTGCAGTGGAGGCTGAGGATTGTTTTGGTGATCTCTTGGGGAAACATCCTTACTGGCGGACGATCAGGATAACAGCCTGGATTGTGAGATTTATCCGGAACTGCCAAATCCTAAAACAAGAGCGAGTTACGGGACCACTGACTACCGTTGAAACAGGGCAGCAAGTGAAGTGGTGGATACGTCGAGAGCAAGAGAGATATAGCAGGACGGAGAAGTTTCGTGAGGATCAACTCAGTCTAAACTTACAGAAAAATAGTGAAGGAATCTACGAGTGCAGAGGACGCATTCAAGGAAGTTATCCAGTATATTTACCACCTAAAGTCACCCTATCAGAGAAGATTGTCCAAGATGCTCATGAGTTGACGCTTCACGGGGGAGTCGGTCTTACTATGGCTCTAGTTCGCCGAGACTATTGGATACCACGCCTACGCCAACTTGCACGAAGCGTCTTTACTCACTGCTATGGGTGCAAAAGATTTCACACGACAGCTTTTCATAAACCTCCCCCCGGGAACTTACCAGTTGAACGTACCGAGGGCTCGTCACCGTTTCAAATCATTGGCGTAGATCACGCTGGCCCGATGACCTATAAGGTTTCCAAGAAGAAAGAAGGCAAGGCCTACATTTTACTATTTGCGTGCAGTCTATCGAGAGCAATCCACCTGGAGCTACTGACAGGCCAGACTACAGATGGGTTTATTAGATGTTTAAAACGGTTTGTTGCAAGACGGGGGAGACCCTCCAAGATTTATTCTGATAATGGGAGAAGTTTCGTGGCCGCCGCGAAGTGGTTAAAGATCGTAATGAAGGAGGAGAAATTTCAAGATTACCTTGCCCATCATAACATCAGGTGGCAATTTAACTTGGCCAGAGCACCTTGGTGGGGTGGTCAATTTGAACGGTTAATCGGAGTGATGAAGCAAGCCCTTTACAAGGCGACCGGTCGAGCAATCCTGACCTTTGCTGAATTGGAAGAAGTCTTACTCGATGTTGAAGTTACCATCAACAACCGTCCGTTATCATATGTTGAAGACGACGTTCAACTTCCAGTTTTGACACCAAATCTGATGATGTATGGCCAGCCAAATCTCTTACCTGAAACGGATGTAGATTCTATCGAAGATACGGAATTGCGGAAGAGGGCGAGATACTTACGTCGATGTAAGGACGTGTTGTGGTCACGCTGGACAAAAGAATATGTGAGGGGTTTGAGAGAGAGACACAACTTGAAACACAAGAGCAAGAAATTGCTGTTGAAAGTTGGCGATGTAGTTCTAGTTCAAAGTGAGCAACGGAATCGTGGTAGATGGAACATCGGAATAGTTGTAAAGCTTATCAAGGGCCGAGATGGAGAGATTCGGGCGGCGAGATTAAGATCCGGAA
>CAXIUP010000273.1:150000-156839 GCA_964035015.1 Corallium rubrum | reverse complement strand
CTCCTAAGTCAAGTATATCAACTTAATCAATTAATCGATGAACCAACTAGAATTACTTCAACAACTAAAACACTTATTGATGTTATTTTTACAAATGATTGTTCACGTATTGTAGCTTCAGGAGTTTCACATGTTGCCATTAGTGATCACAGTCTGGTCTATACAATACGGAAGATTGCAATTCCTACGCAGAATACACACAAGTACATAACTACACGTGATTTTAAAAATTTCAATCCGGAGAAATTCAAGGCTGACTTGAGTTCCATACCATGGAACACAATTAATAACTGTGAATCTCCGGAAGAAATGTTGAATGTTTGGCAACATCTGTTTACCACTGTTGCCGATAAACATGCATGCACCGATAAGAACCAAACGGGTCAGACATAAAAAGTCTCCCTGGATAACACCCCACATAAGAACATTAATTATTAATAGAAATAAATTAAAAAGGAAGGCAGTTATTAATAATACTCCTGACTTATGGTGTGATTTCAAAAAAGTCAGAAATGCCGTAAATAATGAAATTAAAGAAGCTAAAGCAACTTTCTATCGTAGCCAGATAGAATCCAGTCTTGGTAATCCCAAGGCTATTTGGAATACTATAAATCAAATAACTCACCGTAAGAAAACAAGTACTACGTCTATTAGGGAGTTAAAAATTGATGGGAAATCGTTCACAGAGCCAGTAGATCTTTGTGAAATATTAAATAATCATTTTATCCAAGTAGGATCTAATTTGGCTTCATCAATTCCCGTAAGTGAGACAAATTTTAAAGATTATGTTAAGCCAGTTAATACTTCCTTTTGTCTACAAAAAACTACTGAAACCATAGTCTTAAAACTTTTAAATAAACTGCAGGTGCACAAGGCCACTGGCCTTGATAATATTTCAAGCAGACTGATTAAGGTATCTGCTCCAATTATTTCTGACTCATTAACTGTAATAATAAATAAATCTATTGAGACTGGCATATTTCCTTCTCAATGGAAATATGCTAAGGTATTTCCATTGTTCAAAGCTAATGATCGAACGGACCGGTTAAACTATAGGCCAATATCAGTTTTGCCTATGTTATCCAAGATATGCGAAAGAATAGTATATGATCAACTCTATACGTATCTATCTAAAAATAATATTTTAAATAAATATCAATCTGGATTCCGTTCTCTTCATTCAACAGTTACTGCTTTACTAGATGCAACCAATGAGTGGTACCTGAATATGGATAATGACATGATAAATTTAATAACATTCCTGGATCTAGCTAAGGCATTTGATACGGTTTCCCATCATATTCTGTTAGAAAAACTAAATGTTTACGGCATCTGTGGAAAATCTCTTGACTGGTTTGCATCATATTTGTCAAATAGACAGCAAAGTTGTGTTGTAGAAGGACATATTTCAAAACCTCAAAAAATAACTTGTGGTGTTCCACAAGGGTCTATTTTGGGGCCATTACTGTTCTTATTGTTTATTAATGATTTGCCTACATGTCTGCAATATACAAAAGCACGCATGTATGCAGATGATACCTCATTAAGTGCTGCCTCTAAATCAACTAGTGAATTGCAATCTCACGTCAAGTGTGATCTTGACAGTATTCACAAATGGCTCAAAGCTAATAAACTTAGTTTAAATGTGACTAAAACTGAATACATGTATATTGCTACATCATTTAAATTGGCCAATTTAGGTAGAATTTTTCCAATTACGATAGGAAATCAACCGATTAAAAGGGTTAAATCGACTAAATGCCTGGGGGTATATTTTGATGAAAATATGTCCTGGAGTAAACATATAGATCATTTAAGCAAAAAAGTTTGTCGTTCTATTAATGGTCTTAAACAAGCACGGAAATTTGTACCAAAACAAACTCTTGTTTCCATTTATAATGCACTTACTCAGCCTTATTTTGACTATTGTGATACTGTTTGGGGAAACCTAAGTAAAGGTCCCTCATCTTGTTTGCAAAAACTTCAAAATCGTGCGGCCCGTATTATTACTTTTCAAGGTTATGATACGAGATCTGCTGATATATTAGAAGAATTAAATTGGGAAAATTTATCACAAAGAAGAGACAAACATTTATGCTTAATGGTTTATAAAGCTCTAAATAATAAAGTTCCTGGTTATTTAAATGACCTTTTTGTTAAGTGCTCAGATTATATTTCTTACAGGTCAAAACTTAGGGACAGTGAAATAAATTTAGCATTAACTCGAACTCCCAAAACTGAATGTTTTAAGGGAAGCTTCTGGTATAGAGGTGTGCAAATGTGGAATTCTCTTCCACACGATTTTAAAATACCGCAATCACTGACTACTTTTAAAAACAAATTGTCTGATTTGAAAAATTGTCATTGTGTATCTTAATTGTTTATATTTATCTATTGTATATTTTTATTTTATAAAACTTGTAAAAATATTTAATATATATGTACATATTGTCATACGGCTTTCATGTAAAGAAGTGTCTACTTATGAAACTACCGTATTGAAATAAAAGTGAATCAAAGTGAAAGTGAATCAAATCTGTCTGTCTGTCTGTCTGTCTGTCTGTCTGTCTGTCTGTCTGTCTGTCTGTCTGTCTGTCTGTCTGTCTGTCTGTCTGTCTGTCTGTCTGTCTGTCTGTCTGTCTGTCTATCTATCTATCTTCCTGGTCTCCTCCGGAAGGCCAATTTGGCTCCCTTGATCTTTTCATTCGACAATGTCGACATGATATAGATCAGCCCCCACCTTTTGGGCCCAAAAGGCCATCTAATCTCAGCTCTTGTGAATTAAGTGCTTTAAAATCATTGCGTAGCCGGAATGATATTGTCATCAAACCTGCTGACAAAGGTGGTGCTTTGGTCGTCTGGAGAGCTGATTTGTACCGCGAAGAGGCTCAAAGGCAACTAAACGACACTGCTTTTTACAGCAGAGTTGATGGTGATTTGACATCCCAACACAACACCACCATTCGATCCACCATCAACAACCTCATCACCACTGGGGAATTGCCTGATACAGCAAGCAATCTCCTAACCACCACTCCACGCACACCTGTCATGTACTTCCTTCCCAAAATTCACAAACCCAACAACCCAGGTAGACCTATAGTGTCTGCTTGTGGTTGCCCTACCCAAGCCATTTCATCCTACCTTGACCACATCATGGCACCCTTGGTTAAGAATTTACCTTCTTACATCAAGGACACCAAACATGCTCTGAAAATTTGTGACCACATTAGTTTTCAGGGTTCACATCATTTCATCTTCACCATGGATGTTAAATCACTCTACACTGTCATCCCGCATCACGATGGTCTTCAAGCACTTAAATATTTCTTTGATGAACGCACAACTCGGGAGCCATCGACCACTACTTTGTCACGCCTGGCCGAGTTAGTGCTCACCCTCAACAATTTTTCATTTGATGGTGAGCATTACCAACAAGTTAGTGGTGTAGCCATGGGTACCAAAATGGGCCCTAACTATGCCAACTTATTTGTTGGTTATGTGGAAAAACAAATCTTTGAACAATACACTGGTTTCCTACCTGACTACTATGGTCGGTTCATTGATGATTGCTTAGGCACTGCATCATGTTCGCGCGCTGACCTGGTTTGCTTCATTAACTATGTTAATGACTTCCACCCAGCACTCCAGTTCACATGGGAGATCAGTGAGACTAGTGTGTCGTTCTTAGATATTCTCGTCTCCATTAATGGTAATAAGCTGAGCTCTTCTGTCTTTTACAAGATCACTGACTCTCATAGCTACCTCCTCTTCTCCTCTCATCATCCTAAACACACCAAAACTTCCATTCCTTTCTCTCAATTTCTTCGTCTTCGCCGCCTCTGCAGTGAAGATGACGATTTCAATGCCAAATGTTTGGAAATGAGAAACTTTTTTGTTAATCGCGGTTATCCTTCCCACCTCTTAGACACTGCCTTACACAAGGTCTCCAACATTTCCCGTTCAGACACCTTAAGCGACCTTTGGCTACCATTTCTAATGAAAAAGTACCTCTAGTTCTCACTTTTCATCCCTTCAATTTCAAAGTAAGGGACATCATTAACCGCAATTTCGACCTCATTAAAAATGACCCAGAAACATCTTCCATTTTCTCTGAGAAACCCCTAGTATCTTTTCGGCATAGCAAAAACATCCGGGAAAACGTTGTTCACAGCTCACTGCAGCAAGCCTTGGTATCACATGTTGGCGCCAGCTCTTGCTGTCGTGGTAGGTGCATCATCTATAAATATTTAGACTCCTCAATTTCAATTTCGGCTCCAAAATGTAGGTTCAACATAACCCACAGTTTCACTTGCACTTCCTCCAACCTCATTTACTGTATCTCTTGCAGTAAATGTCCCATGCTTTACATCGGAGAAACTGGAAGACGTTTAGGTGACAGGTTTGTTGAACACCTTCGTGATGTCAAATACAATGTGCAAAACAAACCTGTTGCCAGGCACTTCAACAGTGCCAACCACTCCTTTTCCAACATGAAAATCTGTGCCATTCAGCCCATTACAGGTTGTAACGATACTCGTCGTAAACAAGAAATGCGTCTCATTTACAAACTTGGTACCATTCACCCTCACGGCCTCAATGAGCGATTCTCTTTCATTTAGCTCACTCCACCACCATATTCCACACCTTTTCCTCAACCTTTTTCCGATGATTTAAATAGTAATTTATAACCTGTTTCTTTCCCTATTTGCAGGTAGCTGACCCACAAATTGGGTCAGCACCTGCACACAGGCCAAAATTACATATTAATTTATTTGTTTACTTTGTTTTTATTGGCTTAATACATGTGTTCACGTGATTCCCATTGTAGCTCTGCTATAAATACGCGTGACCACATGTGAGTTGTTTACTAATTTCTCCTGACGAAGGGCCTTCGCTCGAAACGTCGAGAAGATTTTTCTCCTTCTATATATATTTTTACGTGTAGGGTGGCACAGCAGTTGATGCCGTAGAACGAGCTGTTCATATCTTGGAGGATGATCCGAATTTCAATGCAGGTCGTGGCTCATTTTTGAATGATAAAGGCGAAGTTCAATGCGATGCGATGATTATGAATGGAAGCAACATGGAAACAGGTTATCTCATGTTTGGGGCATGTTTGTTTTTCTTTTTTATATTTGGTATTTTCCGATAGGAATTGCTTAAAGTGCGTATGGCATGAAAATTAAGTTGTCATATTGGAAAGATAACTTAAAATAATATCATGATCACCTCGATTTTCATTGTTCTCAAAGGGAATGTATGAATGTAAATCCCGTATTTTCCTCATTACCCATGCATACGCCTTTGTCTTCTAAATTTCCCCAGGAAATTTAGTAGAAAACAAAAGATTTCTTTGTCTACTAATTTTTCCTCATCAAGCATGCAGGGGAAAATTAGAAGACAAAGAAATTCTTTATGCAAACAGGCGGTCCTAGAACACTCACAAACACAAAGCATGTCCCAAGGTATAATACATGGATCGCGAATGTCGACTGCGCATTAGAATGACGCGTTCTGAGTCGGGATAAACCTTATTTCAATTTATAACATTAGGCTGAGGAATTCAGTACAATGAGTTCAGAAATGTAAATGAAAATGCAAATGAAAACTGCAGCTTTAGCCTGGTGTTATAAAGTTAATTAAGTTTTATCCCGACTCAGAACGCGTCATTCTGATGCGCAGTCGACATTCGCGATCCATGTATTACTTCAATCAATAGTAAAACTCGTAAACAACTTCACTGAACCATACAAAAACAAACACCTAAACTTATCTCAGCATACTTCTCTGAGTTTTCCTCGGCGATCATAATATTACAAACTGATAACATGAATTTTCGGGAAATTAGCGATTAAATTGCCCTTCGCCTCGGGAAGATTTGTAAAAGTTTCAAACTTTCACAAATCTTCCCTCCGGCGGCGGGCAATTTAATCGCTAATTTCCCTCAAGTCATGTTATTACTTATAATAAGCACGGGTGGCGTGTGCAGTATCTAGCAGAAACCACGAATCACTTACGTAGTACTGAATACTTAAAGTTGTTTTTCGACATTCAAAAGCGTTAGAGTTTTAAAAGGATTTTATCGCGTATAGTTTGAAGTCAAACTCAACTAACAGGTTCCGCCATTTCAGGGGGTTAACATCGTCCTGAAGACGTGAAAATTATCTGAATAACGTTAAAGCCTGGTTTCCATATCGCCGCAAGAGCTGGCGACTTAGCCTGCGACAAGGAATTTTTAATGGCAACAGATTGCGCCGGTATGCCGGCGGTGCCGCAATCACATCGACGGCGGCACTAGAAAAGTTGAATTTGGTTCAACTTTCAACGTTCCTGCGGTGCCGCCGACCTCACCTACGGATTTTTTATGGGAACGTCTGACGCCGACATGCTGGCGAGGCAGCCGTCTCTCTAACATCATGTGATCAGTGTTATTTATGGCGCCTCCTACACATACTTCGATTGGCTAACACTGATCACATGATGTTAGAGAAACGGCTGCCTCCACGGCATGTCGGCGTTAGACGTTTCCATAAAAAATTCGTAGGTCGGCGGCACCGCAGGAACGTTGAAAGTTGAACCCACTTTTCTAGTGCCGCCGTCCATGTGACTGCGGCACCGCCGGCATACTGGCGCAATCTGTTCCATTTATAAAAATTCCTTGCCGGGGTTAGGTCGCAGGGTAAGTCGCCGGCAGGACGTAGACAAACCGGCGGCTCTTGCGGCTATATGGAAAGAAGGCTTTAATACGTAGAACGGGGACGGCGTTAGGATTACTCTTGGGACTAAAAATTATTCATTTTCTTTGTTGTGTGAGAAAAATTCTATTGTATTAAAGA
>CAXIUP010000273.1:0-145000 GCA_964035015.1 Corallium rubrum | reverse complement strand
GTTAACTCCGTCTAAACACATTCAGGTCACAGACAAAAGTCAAAACACAATCCAATCTCCGATAGAAAACGCAATTTGCAATACACGAAACACGATTGCCTGTAACGTATTTCCACACATGTACACAGCGTTCATATGTCGAGTCTCTTCGGGTATTAAATATCAACACAGCTAGCGACATTACTGACCAATATCAAACTATGTCTGTGAACACGCAAAACACATCCGAGACGAGAAAGACTTGATCAGACTCTGATCATCAGACAGTAGGAAAGCTAAGAAAGAAAGCATTATTTCCACACATGTACAGCGTTCATATGTCAAGTCTCTTTGGATATTTATCAACACAGCTTCATGCATGTATACGGCGTGTGAGATCGTAAGCGTATACAATATCAAGATACTTGCCAGCGACATTACTGACCAATAACTATGTCTGTGAAAACACAAAACACATCCGAGAGGAGAAAGACTTGATCAGACATCAGGAAAGCAAAGAAAGAAAGCATTTGGCATGCACGCATCAGTCTCGCAAAGTCTTATTATGTTTGTCTTGATCGAGACGGCGGAATAAGTTAAATGCGCACTTGACTTGAGCCTGCGCTTTCTGATTAGAGAGGCCTGCGGAATAGGCTAAGAACGTGACACAGAAGGGAAAAAAAAGACCGAGCCGAAACCTAGCCTCGTCTACCTGCGGTAGCCCGAGTAATTACGCATGCGTACATCAAAAGCAGGGTCAACTGGGTCAACTTTGACCGTAGCCCCCGCCGAGTTATCCCTACCTCCCCCCCCCCCCCGAGATAACCCTGTCTCATGCGAACAGGCTCAAACGCCAGACAATTCATGGCCAGAAATAAAAGACAACAAACAGGTCGCCAAATTATGCGCCCAAATTAGCAAATTTAAAATTTCAATAGTGTGAATTTGTCAAGTTTTACTAGAGAAAATTGTAGATATGCTGTGCGCAGAAGAGAATGGGAACATATTGTCTTCTTCCCGCAGCTTGCTGCCTGGGATGTCTGAGGGTTCTCCCTTTGAATGGTACAACTGTCTGGTATTAGACAGAGTAAAACAATAAACAGTGAAATAAAAGTAGTGTGCTGCGTAGGAAGTGTTGTAATACAAATCGAAATATAGTAAGGTTTGAGTATTGCCGAAATTATTGAACGTAGTTTCTAACATTCCGATTTGTAAAACAATAAACAGTCGTTTTGGCTGGCTCAGGCAGAAAAGGTTTAATCACTTGTTAACCCATTGCTGCCTATAGAATGTTCGAGGCTCTCTCTTTGATGAGTAAAATTGTCCGGTGTTAGACAGAGTAAAACAATAAAGATGAAAGGGTTGTTTTTTGACAGGGGTGCGTCAATCACTTGTTAACTGATTGCTACCTAGGATGTTTGAAGTTCTCCCTTTGATGAGTATAATTGTCTGGTGTTAGACAGAGTAAAACAATAAAAGAGCAGTTTTTAGCCAGCTCAGGCAGGAACGGGTTAAATATGTTCCGTGTCTCCGTGAGACACTACACAGTATATATACTGTTGGTACACGAAGCCCTCAAGCGTACCTATTTTTGCACTTTGCTAGAGGTCTGCAGAGGAAGCCTTGAAAAAGATGGAAGAAAGTGTCGACCTTGGATTTGGTGGTGCGATTGTAATTGATCGACATGGAAATTTCGGAATAGCTTTCAACGCTAAAGCGATGGTTTGGGCTTCAATAAAAGGCAACGAACTAAAATATGGTATGGCGCTAAATGAAAGCCACACTATCCGTCTTAGCGAAGAAAACGTATGACTACGCATCACATGTATCAAATCAGCCACGCAACTTAACAAAGTGTTTATGTTTTATAAATATTTAACCATATTTCCTCAAATAAGCACCCATGCATGCTCTAATGAGCGCTATCTTCAAAAAAGCACCCACCCATCCAGCACAAGTTTTAAATATGCAACATCCTTGAACAGGTCTAGTAAGGAATATTATTGCCCAGCATTTTTCAGTTAAGAATTGGCATGTCCTATTTAATAATCGTCTTTATGAACAAGTGGATGGTGTATAGCTATGGTCGCGCCATGCGTTGGTCTTCCATTTGCCAACACTTTCTTATCTTACCATGAACGTCACTTGTTAGCTAATTGCCCACTTGAATTTAAAAAAAATAAATTTTCTTTCGTCATTATGTTGATGATGGTTTTGTTATTTTTTGTTTTCGTGATCATGTTCGTCCTTTTCAAAATTTCCTTAATTCGCAACACTCTAATATTACATTTACCAGTGAGTTAGAAAACAACTCAACTCTTCCTTTCCTGGATGTCTTAAAGTGGTTCTCTGATGAAATATTGTTGGTGATGTTTCTGTATAATATTAAAGATATTTTGGTAGTTGGTAATTGTGCAAATGGCTAACTGATCGCTCTGACAACTTTTCTAGTCAGTTTATCGTAAACCCACTTTATTTAGTAGTTTATTTACTAATTTTGACAGCTTCATTCCCCTGTCATTCAAACGTGAATTGTTCTATACTTTTCTTAATCGTTGTTTCGGAATTTGCTCTTCATAACATTTGTTTCACTTGGAACTAGCTAAACTTAAGAAACTCTTTCTTAAAGTGCCTATGATCAAGCGAAAATTATTATTGTCTTAAATGAAAGAACTCTTAAAACTACAACGTAACATCTTTTGCAGATCTTCGTTACCGTGCTTCGTTGTTGAGATATTTCAGTTTCTTTGATATGCAAATTAAACACTTTGACATCATACGTGTATAATGAGTTATCGAGAAAGTTCTATATCTTTGCTATTATCAAACGAAATCACTTCGAAGCCGATCCTGTGTGTCTATTTCGCATACAGCATTAGACACACAGATTTTTAATTGATTTCGTTTGATAATAGCAAAGATACCGAACCTTCTCTGATAACTCACTATACACGTGCGACGTCAATGTGTTTAATTTGCATATTAAAAAAATTGAAATATCTCAATAACGAGGCACGGAAACGAAGATCTGCAAAAGATGTTACTTTGTCGTTTTGAGAGTTCTTTCATTTAAGACAATAATAATTTTCGCTTCATAGGCACTTTAACAATGGCTATCCTAATGCTTTTCTTGACCGTTGTATTCGTGTCCTTCTTGTAAAGCAAAGCACGAGGCCGAGTGATTTTATTGTTTTCGAGTGTTTGGATTCCCCTAATGAAACACAATAAACGAGTTGTTGATATGGCATCTCAATCGAGCGATTTCAATTGGAAAATGCAATTAACCCTCATGAGATTTTATCATGAGCGCGTGTAAAATTTATTCATACAGGAACTTGTTCATTTTGCATAGATAATCGAGATCTTAAAGTGCCCATGAAACGAATATTAAGGGCCTGTTCATATGAGCCGGGGATCCGCACGTTCTTGTTATTTCATATTAAACTAGAAATACATCAACGCAACAACCCCTCGCCCACTTTTAGGCCTGTTCCAAACGCCGCTCTTCTCATGCGCCGAACCTAACTGTATTAGGTGCGACATTGGAGCGACTGTAGAACGGCACTGATTCAAACGGCGAACTTAAGGCGCGAATATTAATGTAATCGAACGAAAATAGCCTGGGCCGAGTAGGAAGTTCGGGTTCGCGCGGGAAATCTAAATATCATAATAATGGCGTATAACCGACGATTAGTTCTGTTGACAGGGATATTTCGTGCAAACAGAAGACGTAGGATGTTAAATCAAGCTTTATTGACGTGCCTTGCGGCTAGAAGAAAACGCGTATTGCTTTTAGTTGGTTTGTTGGGATTTTTATTGCTATCCAGTCGCAAAAATCAAGTTTATCAACGTTCATGCAGAAGATTGCAAAGGAATAACGGGTGGTGGGAGCGTGTATGGACCTCGTACACTGATGAACAATTCAAGAAAACGTTTCGAATATCGAAAGACACCTTCAACTTTATCCTGAGCCGAATTCGAAAACACTTGGAACGCTGTACAGTAAATGAAGACCCAGTATCCCCTGAATGTAGACTTGGTATTTGCCTCTATAGACTTGCAAGAGGTGACTACTATTATACCATTGCTGAAATGGTTGGACTGGGTGTATCCACAGTCCACGCTATTGTTACCGAGGTAAATAGATAGTATTAAATTATTGTTATTTGCTTAGTCGATCATTTAATCATCATTTATAATTATTTCCATCTAATTTTTGTAAATGTACAGGTTCGCGATATACATGAAAAAAAATTCTGAATTCTGATTGGTTGAGAGTAATGCAACTTTGATGAAATACAGTTCAAATTTTTTAATTATCTAAATTTGTGCAAAAATGATTTTTGGCTACTAAGAAAAATTCCTGCAGGTTATCATGTTCATGTAAACAATTAAGAAGTAATAGTATGATTTATCATGCAATTTGGAAAAAACATGCACTTGTGAGTTTTCCAAAGACCTTCAATAGCACTCATCCAATTTTAATTAGTCTTTGAAAAACTCACTTGTGCGTGTTTTTTTTTCAAAATGGCACTTGAAACCATGCTATTACCTATACAACTATACTGATAAACCTTCTGTATTTGTAGGTATGCCATGTAATGGTTGAGAATCTATGGCAAGAACATATTATGACATATATGCCACAAGATCCTGAAAGTTTTAAATCTAAAATGCAAGAAATGTATGATATGTGGCAGTTTCCCTTCTGCTGGGCTGCAGTGGATGGGTGTCACATCCCCATCAAGTGTCCCCCGGAGGAGCTGAAGCTCGTAAAGAATACTATAACTATAAACACTTTTATTCAGTCATATTAATGGCCATGGTAGATTCCAAATATAGATTTGTCTGGGGTAGTTGTGGCTTCCCAGGCAATTCTCACGATGCAATTATTTTGGAGTCAACAAGCATCTGGGCTAACCTTAAAGACAATGGCTATATTCCAAACATTGGTGAAAAAGTTGGGAATGTTAATGTACCCCCACTACTTATTGCTGATTCAGCATTTTCAATGCAACCATGGTTACTAAAACCCTACACCCATGCAGTTTTAACTACCGAACAAAGATATTTTAACTACAGGTTGAGCAGGGCAAGAATGGTTGTAGAAGGAGCTTTTGGGCACCTAAAAGGAAGATGGAGAGTTCTTATGAGAAAAAATGAAAGCAGTCCCTCAGAAGTTAAAATGGCAACATTAGCATGCATGGTATTACACAACATTTGTATTGAAAAGGGAGAGAGAATTTCAAATAATCTAGACCTTGCCATTGATCCATCCACAAATGAGATGCAGGGCTGGCAAAAAATTAGAGATGTATTACAAATGACAAGCTGTCAGAAGGTTAGGGACACTTGTGTCCAAGCAAGTAAAATCAGAGATGCTCTGTGTACAAAACTTTGGAGAGAGAAATAGATATTAGTTATATACACATGCACTCTAGGATTCTTATCAGTATCTTATCGGTTATCTTATCTGTATGTTAATTAAAATATGTTGATATTCTTAAGCATTAAATAACTGGTTGTTTAATTAAATACTGTATCAACTTTGATGTACACATAAAATGTAGTTTCTTATTGTTCTTATTAACATCATGCAATATAAAGTGTTATTACTGAATAACAAGTACTGTTATAATCTTTAAGATGTCCGTGCAAATGTACACCAATGAACATAATAATGAACTCAACAATGTATACAGTACATTGTATACTTTTGTAAACTGGTAGAAATTACAATTTCTGATACTGCTGTTCATATCCTGAGTAATGTAGGTTATCTTGGCATTGTGGATCATACCTACTGCTACCTTGCCAATTCATGAAATATGTATTAGGTTGTTTTGCTTGTTGAAATGGCATCTGTTGGTGAACTTGCATCTGTGGTGGAACTTGCATCTGTGGTGGAACTTGCATCTGTGGTGGAGCTTGCATCTGTGGTGGAACTGCTTGCATCATCTGCATAAGTTCAATTTCATGCTGGCGAGTCTTTTCAGCCTCCTCCCTCAGATATGCAACCATGTCTTTCATAGGATCATTGTCAATTACTTTCTTGATCAGAGTAATTGCTTCGGTTACATTGTCATCTTTCTTTCTCTTACCAGTTTTAGGAATGGAAAGCTTTATTACATCAGTTGAAGATGCACTTGTTGAACTATTACTATCCGTTTTACCACCTGATGAACTGTTGCCAAAAACCGATGGTTCAACTGCTAGTTCTGGTTTGCACGAGTCCCTTGTTTTCACAAGTGCCAGTAGATTATGAAACCACGGCCCATATTCTTTTTCTTCTTCTATTTTTTTTATTCCTGTGGCAGTTTTAATAGTAAGGGCAACTCTTTTGCACTCTGATATGCATTTCTTAAATTTAGTGCGTAGCTGAATGTAGGTGAATGGTACTTCTTCTCCCCTTTTGTTGGCTCGATCTTTAAGTTCAGTGAGGATTTTTGAATAAATTTCACCATTTTTTTGGTTCTTGGTATTTGTAAACAGCAACTTTTGTTTGTAGTAATCACTGTTTATTACTACATCAACCAAATCATTTAACAAGTTGTTAATCCATTTGGCCCTTCTACCACATTTCTTCTTTTGTCTAGCCAATCTCAAACCACCTGAAGTTTCTATATCACTGTTATCACTCTCACATAATTCATGATCACTTGAAAAAGACTGGCTACTGGAAATAGATGTATCTCCACCATCACCACTAAATAAGTTAAGGCAATGAAATACAAATTTTAATTTTATATTAAATTGATTATAACTCTTTCACTGCCATATTTCTCCCTTTGAAAAGTAATATCATCTGGTATTAGCCAGGGTAGAATATTAAAAGTCGACTTTGGCAGTGAAAGAGTTAATAACATTTGAAAATATATTGACAATTGGGGCTCACCAGTACATTGTTCTGAATCCAGTTTGCATTCCATGTACTCCACAATGGAGATCTCCAGCATGGACTTATGAAAATCACTTATAATGCAATACTTGCAATAAGTATACAGATACAGTATAATTATTGCAAGACTCAGTATACAACTGGTGTATATCTGGTGTGTAGTTTACATGGAATGCACCCTGGTTCTGAATAAGTAGCTTACTCATATACTCTCCCTGATGCATGGCATCATGGTGTAATAAAATATAGTGGGGCTTGGCTACACACTCTGAATTAATAATAGAAATTTTAACAAGAGGGGGGGGGGGGGGGGTTGACCCTACCCTGTTCATCCACTACAATCTGAAAATTCAGTTATGAAGAATTGTTAAAGATAAATCTTTACAAGTAACTATGTATCTTAAAAATATATAATAAGAGAAAAATCCTGAGTAGAGTTATAGATTCAATGGAGGGTAATATAATTTGAATATAAACCCAAGGGCCAAGTTCCCAAGCCATATACTAAAATACAATATTGCATGCAATATAGTACAAAAAAACATAATATTAATGAGGAAATCTAAGCTGTCATCCTTTAAAATTATTTTGTTATACAGTATACGCACCTTCTATCTCTCGGTGTACGTACATCATGTAGTTTGTTCTTCTCAATTAATTCCTTTCTATTGCATCCAGTTAGATGTGTACTATAACAGTCCCAGAGTGCATTCCATAACTTTCTGCCGCCGGATAACTGCGCCAGCGTACCAGGCCACCAGTTTCAGTACGCCAATGTAGAACTCAGGTCTGACAGGTTCCGCCGAAGTGCCAACCAGAAGCGTGCAAATTGAGAAAATTAAGGTAGGGCCTTATGTGATTTATGTAATGGCGCCGGTACGCCAAGTCATTGATAAAATCCTTAGAAACAGACACATTCAATAGTCTCAATAACAAGATACAGTCATACAGACACAATAACTACGAATGAAAGTATTTAATAACTGAATATAATATTACACATGCAGCGTAAGTCAGTCTCTTCAGTAGTCAACAGGAACAGAAGCCTTTAATAACCACAAGGTTAGTACTGTATAAACTTCTACTTTCTAACTAATAAGCGTAAATTACATGGGAAGGAATTACTCCAGAAATGGCAGTCTGGCTTTTGTTTTCTCCAACCTGTCCAACACTTTACTTCTTCTGTACGGGTTTTTATCACAAATAACTGGGATTGTATGCCTTTTTAGGCCTTTTCCGGTGTCTCCATGCACATACAAATTTGCTACTTCTTTGATCATTCTTTCACTCTGGAGAATGTTTGGTAAACTCCAGTCGAGTTTGGCTCTAAGCGACAAATTTTCGTTGTTTTGACCGCCAAGTTGCTGCTGTGACTTCATTACAGAGTAATACGATTCAACAACTGACTCCGGCCCACCTTTAGCCAAGGCTATATCGATCAGCAGGCAGATTTCTTTCCCTAACTTCGTGTAAACCTCTTCATCATTGTATATGGACTTGTATATAGCGGATTCATTGAGATGCACGACATATTCTTTTTCATCACCAGAAAAGATCATCTTAAACCGGACATCTAGTGTTGATGGTAAGCTAGGGTCAGGAACCGACAACGCAAAAGATTGAAGAACGGAAGTTTTCGATGGAATTTCAGGAGCCAAAGGCTTCAAATCATTCTTCTTTGTCACTAACTGGAACCAATGAAGAATGACATCTTTTCTTTCCCATAAAAGGTACTTCAGGGTTTGCTTCAACTTTCGATAAATGACGTGACTCAGGGCTGGTTCCATTTCTAGAGTACCATCCTGTATAGCAGACCGGATATGATTGAGTGAGCAGACGTGTGCCATAAATTTTCTGAAATTTTCGTTTCCAAATTGCTCCAATTCAATTTCTTTGATAACGGGCTTACCTCTTTGACGTTCTCCGCATAGAAGCACGAAGATTTCTTCCAAATCAAAGCATTTGAGTAAAGAGCACATGCTAGAAACACAGGTTTCATATCTTGCATCCATAGACTCGATAAGATCATGTACAAAGTGTACATAATCCTGTTGGCAGTCCTCAGCATCTCTTGCTTCCCATTGATCAACATCTTCATCTTGTGCGACTGTTTCCCAACCATCAACCAACTGCTGACCCTTGAATTGATTCTGCGTTAGAATGTTTCCTATGTGCTCCGAAAGGTTCTTTAAGCACTTGGGCGGATTTCGAATGTCAGCTTTCTCGATTTTCTGAAGGTAACGCTTCAGTCTTGGCCACCAGATGCAGATCTTCCAACAAGGTTGAGCTAGGCCTTGAACTTTAACCATCAGGTTAATGAACATTTCCATAGCATCTGTGACAGAGCACAAGTCGATCGCAAAATCACTGCCCAAGATCTGGTACTCTTTCAGCTCGCAGTAACCAAACTGGCGAAATGCCTCAGCATACACTGCAAAACTGCTAATGATGTTTATGAACTGCTGGTACTGCGAAGACCAAAATCTCGTCGCACAGTTGCCTTGCGTCAATTTCAGTTTTACATTCTTTGATTGGGCAATGGCTATGGCACTACTGAGCATTTTCCCCCTGCGAAACATCGTATGAATGTTCTTGGATCGGCTCACCAGCTTTCCTAAAAACTTCGAAGATGATCCTAACTTACCATCCCGTATGTCCAGAATGGCAAGATTGATCCAGTGAGATGGATCCCAAATTACAGCTGAGAATTCAGGATCAATTTCCACATTCAGGACTTGATGCAACGTTTCACCGAACGGTCTTGCTTGGTACTGGCCATCACATGCAGTGCCTTGCCAAGATGACTTTAGATTAAAGTCGGGGCAGTCCGACCCAAATGCTTTCGTGATAGTATCGATGATCTGGTTTGCGAGTTCGCTCGCCGTAGCACCACTAACGTCTCCAATATCAGCCCCTTCCTTTGATGAATAAACAATTGGAGAGTTAACTGGAATAGCCACGCGCTCACCATTAACCATGGGACAAATCATCACAGCCTGATTAGATAAGCGTCCAGGAGTACTTTTATCGGCAGTTATGAAAAAGTGAGGTGGAAACGACGTTGACTCGAGTGGTTTTGAAAGAAATAGGGCTGTCTGGCGGTCTATCCAAACGTTCATGGCGGCTATAATTTCATTAAAATGATTGCGAGAATGACCGAAATCACCGAGATCACTCCCAGTTGAAACATGAGCAGCGATTTGGCTCTCAAAATGCTGTGCTGCAGATTTTGATTTAATCACGCCAAGAGCAATTCTAATCAGGTTTTGAGTGACCATATCTCCTCTGGCCTGTCGCTTCTTCATTGTTGCTTCATGTTTTAGAGCGTCAAAGTGCAGCTGCGAGTGTTCTCCGCCGCAAGCCAAATGCTGTTTGATGTTGTGCTTCATACGGTACCACGATAGGTTTCCTCCATTCACGAGTAACTCTGATTTTTCTGGCGATAAAATCAGTCCAGACGATAAAGAACCAGAGTATTTGCCAATGCCTTTGAGAGCAACTTTTCTTGGGTCTTGTTTTGGTTTCATATTCATTCGCGTTGCTAAAAGATTATAGCAGGTTTCACAACGTAGAACAGATGGTGTTTTTTCTGCGAAATCACCTCCATAAAATCTGATTCTTGTAATCTTTTCCGTGAGATCGACAATGTTTTTCAAATTTTCCCAGTCTATCTGTTCGTTTTGGATTTCAGTAGCGTAATTTGCGAGTGCGGGAGCTGATTTTGATGAGTTAGTAGCTGTAATTTTCAAACCTTTCACGGCACTGACCAACTCATCTACTTTCTTGTGAAGGTTGTCAATTCCATCTTTGAGAGAGCAGTCAAGGTGAATGGATTCAGATGCTCCGGGTGCTGTTATAGGAGTTTCGCATTCTTGTGCCTTCGTTTCAGTGCGTGTTCGGGTAAGGAAACATGCAGATTCTTGGTCCCTAATCTTTAAAGTAGACTGAAAATTAAAAAAAAGGCGAACAATTGGCCTACTTTTTTACTTTAAACAACCATGAGGTTGTTTTGCGTTTCAACCTATAAAGTATATATATTCTTTAAAGCGTTAGGTATTTTTCCCGGGAACGGTCACAAATTAATATGCAAAAGCCCAATTTGGACAAATCTTTCTTAAAAATAATAAAATGTGCCATGAAAAACATATTTTAAATTAAAAAATAATCAAAAGTGCTGTCAGAATGCGGGAATGCCATTTCTGATTTCAGAGACAAAATTTCAAAAAAGTTTTTTAGAAAGTAACAGACTCCGTGTCTCCGTACAAATGCGGACCCACAACAACTTTGAATTTTTGGCACATGCCCCCTGTTTTAGACAAACCGCTCCTGCAATCAATACCATGTTAACATCTTGAATTTACCTGAGAATCCGAATCTTTGTGCTCGGCTGAACCATAGGCTGCTGTAATTAGCTTCTGTTTCGTTTTGACTGTTTTGCTTGAATCTGCATCTTCCACTTCTTTCACTGAATAAAAATATTTCGTTTTTGCTTCATGGATTTCTTTCCCAGAGCATTCAAAATCTACTATTGTGATATCCTTCACAGTTTCCCCTTCATGTCGCCTCTTCAAATGACGTTCTTTCGTACTATTATCACGGCGTGACATCACATAAATGCTGGGATCCTTGTTTACTCTAAAACACGTTAAGCAGATGCACCGTTTCTCTTGTTCAACAAGTGATCTTGGTGGTTTGGCGGGTTGAGGTTTCTTATGTTTACGGGAGTCAGACTCTGGAGTATACTTAATTACCCAGCCCAACGTTTTCTTGATTGGAGGTTCGTCATTAGAACAATTCTTGCAAACAACAGCGCTGCCATAGCCTTCCTCCTCTTCATTTGGACTTGTTTCCGAACATATCGCATGTGCTGTTTTATGACACACAGAACAGGTATGTGCCCCGGAACTTTCTTTTAGGCAAACACAGCACAGTAAAACTGCTGTCATCTAGGGGAAAAAAGCCAACAGCTCTTTGTCAGTTCACTTAGTTGTCGCGTTGTTAGCATAACTTATGTAGCGTGTCAAAAGCTTTTCATAAGGAAAAAAAATGTTGTGTTTCCAGTAACCTGACCGACCTGAATTTTTACCAGTCACTTGAAACTTTTTCATTCTTTTTCCAAGATTTTTTTTTTGATTCTTTTCAAAACTGACTTGAATTTGAACTAAATAAGAGGTTTCTTCACGATGTATGTATCTTTGCAAAACTCCCATTGCTGCCACTTTCATTTCAGAGTCTAGGGTAAAATTTTATTAGTCTGACCACTCTTTTGCTTGTATAAAAACACACAGCGCAAACTTGATAAAAAATTATGAAAAAAATTAAAGGTATTTAACAAAATAAAATTATTTCCTAAATTTTTCTCAGCTTGTTACCGGAAACATAACATTTCTTTTATCTTGAATAGTTGCGGCGCTGCCCGCGGCGCGAAGACTGGGAGACATTTGAGAGCCGAACGTACGTTGGTTATACTTATACGTAGATTGTACTCGTTGGCACCTAAGCGTGTACACCACCCGTCAAAACATGTTCTAAATTTAAGTCAAAGTTAACCGTTTTGAAATCAACACCGTGGGATTGGTGAGATGTGATTGGCTAAGATGTCAAAGTTAAATGTTTATGTGCCCTTAGCCAATCACATCTCACCAATCCCACGGTGTTGATTTCAAAACGGTGTACACACTTAGGTGCCAACGACTGTATTATTGATTTATTGTAAGCAATTTATAAACGCTAAATTAGCGGAATCTGTTTTGTGTTAAAAACTAAAAAAATATCAAAACGTTTGTGTCTCAGAGTCAAAGATTCAGACAGCGTGTCAAATGTCAATGATTCAAAACCGTGTAACTGCTATAAAGTAGAGAAATTCTTGTAGATGCTAGGACTAGGAGCCTAGGAGCATGATATATTTACCAATTTACAATGGGTTTTTATGCACTAATTAAACAACCACTTTAACTCCGAGAGTAAGTCTAATCTAAGACTATGTAACGAAATAAACGCAGTATTGCAGTAATGACTAACGAGTAAGAGTAACGACAAATCGACAAATCGACAAAGACAAACTGGAGTGGACAAAGTCACAAAGACAATGGAATGAATGAATGTTAAAGTTAAGTTCATAAGTTATTAAACTGCAAATGAGCAAATCGAAATTATCGAATATCGAATGGCTTACCTTGATCAATAGCTGACTAGCCCACATGACATACATCCATTGCTCCTCAGTCCTCCTTCGTTGATCAAATTCGTGATAAAATGCAGCTTCAATTCCCTTCGAATCAGTCAGTATTCTTCGACGATTAACATTTCACGCGCAACGCGGCATGAAGGCGCGTGGCTGAGAGGCCTGAGTCCGAGACTAACTGGGTCCTGCACGCGAGGCAAGCGAACAGATCAGCTGAAAAACGCTACCCATAAAAGCGTTAACCTGCGTTAGGCAAATAGGTGACTGATTGTGACAATTTTATTTATAAACATTGAATTTTTAAGTATCCCTGCAATTTCCGCCGCCGCCGCCGCCGCCGCCAGGACTTGAAGCTCAAATCTCCCGCCAATTTAGCTGCCGTGGCCGCCATGCTGAGCTCTGTCCCGCCGGATATATCCGGCGGGAAGCACCAAAAATGCACTCTGGTAACAGTCAGGGCAGTACCCAACTTTTCGTCCAGCCATCCAGCCTGGAGCATCGTCCTTCATTTCTTCCACTCCACACACATTGCAAATTGGTAAGTCGCATTTCATGCAAGAATATTTAGTTTCTCGAAGGCAAACAATGCACTCATCGTCAAAATCACCCGCCATTTTGGCAATCAATCGTTAAATGCGCATGTGTAGTATATTATAATAAATTAAATTAATTATGTGTTAGGTTCGGCACATGAATAGAGCACCGTATGAATCAATGCCGCTCCAGAGTCGCATAATGCGACGGGCTCTGTCGAATTTAATGCCGCTGTCGCTCCAAATACAATCTGCCGTACCTAACTGATTCATACGCCGCTCTTCTGCCGCACTTAATTCATCTATTACGTTCGGCGCATGAGAAGAGCGGCGTTTGGAACAGGCCTTAATTTACATGCTTTTTTTTGAAACACCAACCTCCCACTCACCCACGCGCTGATTGAAATAAGCACTCTTGATATACAGCCAATATAAAAACAAACAGATATATACCTCAGGATAATTATAAAATTTATAGATAGGATATCAAAGCAAAACTTAGATTTCATTAAATTCTTGTTGTAAAAAATATATTGTTTTTAGGAGGTTTCAAAACGTTTTAATATTTTTAGCAAGCCTTTAAATGGCTTCCCTATCCATACATGTTTTGTACTTTTGCAAAGGCAGAATTAAACGTTAATAGCTCAAAAATAACATTTTTAACAGAGTCTGAGATAAAAACAATTCAGTAGAATCGGATCCAGAAAGAAGTATTGAACAGACAACGTTTCAGTCGAAAATTTGGAAATATCGCCAAGAAAATCGGCAAAGCCTATGATTATTTTTAATAATAGTGCATGCAAAGTCAATGAAAAACATCACGTTTACATAAGCTTATGGTAGTGTTTTAAGTTAGCTTTAGTTAAGCTGTCATATGGTTTGGACGAGCATGAAAACGTGAACCTGTATATTGTTTAGGTTAAGCGAAAACTTGAAAACAACATATAAAGGACAAGCTCAAGGTATACTGAAACTTTAAACCGATCTTGGCGTTTACAGAACATATAAATACTGATTCCAATCAGCAAAATAAATAAATACAAATACCCTACCGTTAATTTGAAAATGATTTTGAGACCACTGAGTGACCAGAAACACTGCAATTCAGATCGAGTTTTTGTTTACCGTACAGTATTTGGTTTCTTCAGGTTCTCTGATTTCTCTTCAACATATATTAAATCGGCTGTTTGTCTTCTTCTTTTCTTCGTTGTTCCCATTTAAGCGAAGCAGCTCCGGCTTCGTTTCGTTAAACGAAACCATTTTGTTTCGGAAAATATGGAGATTTAGTTTTCTTCGTAGCTAGTCACCAGTGCCCAACTATTCTTACCGCGGTGTGACACCGTACCAAACATATAAACTATTTCCGAGATTACGTCTCCGTCGCTTTTCCACGCGTGTAAAATGGACTCCACGCATGTCGAGATTAGCACGCCCGGCTCGGGGAAAATACTTTGTGTTCATATGGAAAGCGAGCCAGCCCGGCTAGGTGAGATCCCACTTGAGCTAGGCGGGATCTCGGTGAAGTGGGATGAAAATTTTCCATATGAACAAACTTGTTGGGCTGGCCCGGTGAACTGGGATGATTTGTGTCACGAGAATCTTCCCTGGCCGCAAAACAAAATTTCAATCAACTTTAAGATGCTACAGTATTACATCTAAACTAAACTAATTCTTTATATCAAATTTATTTTATGCAAGTTTTAAAGCCAAGTAAGGTCCTAACAAAACGAGTCAGCCCGGTTAGCCGTAGTTAGCCGTAGCGTTGAGATATTTCAATTTGTTTGATATGCAAATTAAACATTTTAACATAATAGTTACTGAAAAAAGTTATATATATCTGCTGTTATCAAACCAAAATAATTTGAGGGAAGCATGTGCGTGTGTTTCGCCCAGAACATTAAACATGTAGATTTTCAAGTGATTATATTTGGATAAAGGACTAGATAAAGGACTGGGTGGATAATATCCTTATTTGCAGCCAGTGGCTGAATTGCGAAGGACGGAGATCAACGTGGCCGTGTTGACAATAGCAAATATATATAACGTTTTTCGATAACTCATTATATGCACGTGTGACGTCGCAACATGCGACATTTACATCAAACAAACTGAAATATCTCAAGAACGAAGCAAGGAAACGAAAAACTGCAAAAGATGTTACTCTATCATTTTAAGTGTTCTTTCAAATAAGACAAACTTAATTTCCGTTTCATAGGCAATTTAAGAATTAGATGAACATTGGTTTTCATATCTGGGTTTTACAACGGTTCATTCAATCAGGTGATTGAATGAACCGTTGTAATTGGCTGATTATCTCATGCATTATTAATGAATTTGAGAAATAAGTATACTCAATGAAATCTTTAAATCATTCTGATGAAGATGTGACTGGTTAACTAACAAAACGTCAATATATTGTGTAATACCATGATCGTCTCGGATTCTTTTGTTCTCCGAGGGAAAGAAGGAGAAGCCAGGAGAAGCGATGAGGGAAAATTCGCTCCTGTGTTTTAATGATAAGCACGCTCACAATGCTTACAACAGACAGTATAGACTATAGTAGACCTGGGTTGGTCGGCGATTTCGATAACCGTACGCTGAAAATGTGTATAGTACTCGATCAAACTTTATACGAAAATTCTCGATCAATGTGTTCTCGATCAATTTACATGATCTTACATGTGTTATTAATTAAATGGTACTGAAAAATGTTGTTCAAGTGCTGTAAATCAAAGAACAAAGAAAGTTGATAAAGCCAACTTGCAAGTGAAAGGTAAACATGCTGTGTTTTACATCTTCATCGAGGTTGACATTTAACTGAACTGACTTGTGTCTGTGAATGCTGTATGTGGTTCCTTTATTTTTGCTTGTATTGTTTATTATTGTACTGATGTCTTGCAAATAGAAGTCGATGTTATTAAACAGTTTATACATTACTTTCATCAAGTGTGTATTATTGTTTGGGTACACCATTACGGCCACCATTTCAATGTTTTCGTACACCAGTATGGTCACCATTTCAATGTTTTGGCACACAAGTATGACCACCATTTCAATGTTTTGGCACACCAGTATGGCCACCATTTCAATGTTTTCGTACACCAGTACGGCCACCATTTCAATGTTTTGGCGCACACCAGCATGGCCACCATCTCAATGTTTAACTTTTGGCACACCAGTATGGCCACCATTTCATTGTTTTGTGCACCCGTACGGCCACCATTTCAGTGTTCTGGTACACCAGTATGGCCACCATTTCATTCTTTTGGTATGCCAGTATGGCCACCATTTCATTGTTTTGGTACACCAGTATGGCCACCATTTCATTGTTTTGGTACCCCAGTATGGCCACCATTTCATTGTTTTGGTACACCAGTATGGCCACCATTTCATTGTTTTGGTACCCCAGTATGGCCACCATCTCAATGTTTTGCTACACCAGCATGGCTAGGTTTCGCCTTGGTTTCTGTGTTTTTATTGTTCATAGTTCGTATTAATTTTCTTTATGTTGCATATATTTTAATAAGTAGCCCGAGTTTACGCCTAGCGGGCGTCTTGTTTACTACTTATTTAGCAAAATTCACCGAAGAAAACGTCTACAAATGTCACATCTATGTCGACGCGGTCATAGAATTTCGAATCGACAGGATCGCTATTTACTCATGCGTAGCGATGCTATTTCTAGTCACCTGTCCCCTATTGAAATTACCGTAGGGAGTCACCTTAAGTGCATTTTTATCGCTAAAATCGCCGACGTGTTGTACGAGGCCACGCGTGGCGCTAAACGGTAACAAACTCATCCTGAGACAGGTAATCTGTTTTTTTTGTTTACTTTTCTTGGGTTTATTGACAATTTAAAGTCATTATTTTATAAAAGAAATAAAAAAACTTAGTCACTGTGCGATTATCGAGTTATAATGCGCTCGAAAAGCTAGTAAAACACTCGACTATTGTAGGAACGTTGAGTTTTTTGTAGCTTCTCGGGCTACCTGTTTACATGTATTTTGATTGGCCAATTAGGCACGTGACAAGCTCCTCGAGAGCACATTTTCCGGTTGTTTTATTATTGTGTTCTGTTATGTATTTTTGGTGAATGTGTGAATAAATGTGTGTGTTGTTTTCTTGATGTAAAGTACGAAGTTAACTACATGGCGCCCAACGTGGGGCATACTTACTAAGACAAGAATGCCCGTGGATAATCTCGAACGTTTAAAGGCTCAAAGAGCCGCGCACAGAGGAATAGCGACGAAATTTACGAGAGAAGTATCGGATATCATTACAAACGACGACTACACGAGAGTATTACGTATCAAGTCATTGGATTCTTTAATAGTGAAAAGAATTGAAATCATAACGAAGTTAGATGAGCAGATAATCGAGCTTACAGAGACAGCCGATCTCGAACAAGAGGTGGTTGATGCCAGTGAAGTGGAATTACGTTTGAAGGATACACTCGATGCCATACACGAATTCATAAATAAAGCGGAAACGAAGACGAGTGGCGATACACAAACAACAACGAAGACAAATCTCGAAGTAAACACTGGGGATGCTGCCCAGGACATAGTCGAAAATAATCCACAAGCCGTGCCAACGAACGTGGCTTCTCTGGGAAGTCAAGGACAAGCAGAAACGCCTGGAGCTGTTGGGGTAAGTCCGTATTTTAAAGCTAAATTACCGAAGCTCAACCTGCCAAAGTTTAGAGGAAACGTCACCAATTTCACTTCGTTTTGGGACAGTTTCCAGAGCGCGATACATTCGAATTCGTATCTTTCGTCCGTGGATAAATTCAATTATTTGAAGTCATATTTGGAAGGCGAAGCTTTAAGGTCAATCGAAGGACTACCATTATCTGAAGCGAATTATCAAGCGGCTCTTGATATTTTGAAACGAAGGTTTGGGAACAAACAACAAATCATCAGTGCTCACATGGATGAACTGTTGAAAATTCCTTCCAGTCCAGATAAATTACGTCAACTGAAGTATGTTTACGACAAAATCAACGTCCATGTCCGCGGATTAGAAGCATTAGGAGTTGACTCAGAGAAATATGGCAGTTTGTTTATTCCTATTATTATGGCTAGACTTCCTCGAGAAATCTCCTTACAGATCGCAAGGCTTACATCCCAAGACATTTGGGCAATAGACGATGTACTGAAGGTAATTCGACAAGAAATAGAAGCACGCGAGTTGAGTGAAAATGCTAGAATTGAGGAAACAAAATCACCAGAAGACCATGATGAACATAAGAACTATAGCTCGAAACGAGGTCCATCTTCTGCTGCAGCTCTCACAAGCCAAGTTGAACAACCTGCCTGGTTGTGCTGTATATTTTGTCAGTCCAAGCATTATTCCGCAGAATGCAAGAAGGTCAAGGATGTTGCATCACGGATGAAAATATTGAAAGAAGAAGGTCGCTGCTTTGTGTGTCTAAAAAAGGGACACCGTGCCAACAACTGCCCAAAAACACGAAGCTGTAGGAACTGTGGGAAAAGGCATCATCAAGCGATATGTGGAGTGGATCAAAAGAACAAAGGCCAGGAAACAACACCTACCAACAAAGGCCAGGAAACAACACCTACCAACAAAGGCCAGGAAACAACACCTACCAACAAAGGCCAGGAAACAACACCTACCAACAAAGGCCAGGAAACAACACCTACCAACAAAGGCCAGGAAACAACACCTATCAACAAGACCAGCCAGGAAACTGAGCCTAAACAAGATGTTTCGCCAACTACAACTACATGTAACGTTGCCCGCACAAAAACAAATGTTGTACTACAGACTGCAAGAGCACTTGTGCGTGGAAGAAATGAATCGAAGGTCGTAGAAGCAAGAATTCTGTTTGATGGGGGAAGTCAGCGCTCGTATGTCACACAGGAATTACAAGCGAAACTAGGTGTTAAGCGAAATGGAACTGAAACATTACATGTAAATACCTTTGGTGGCAAGAATTATTCAAAGCAAAAGTGTGACATAGTGGAACTCTGTGTCAGCAAGAATGGTGACGAAACCATGATCAAGGCCTTGACGTTTCCTACTATTTGTTCCAACCTTTTATCGACAACCGAAGTCAGGAGTTATCCTCATCTACAGGGACTGGAACTTGCTGATGACTTTGATGACCCAACTAACAGCAACATTGATCTATTGGTAGGATCAGATTATTATTGGGAATTCATTACTGGCAATGTCGTCAAGGGAATCTCTGGTCCTGTGGCAGTGGAAAGCAAGCTCGGATGGATATTGTCGGGTGTCATTGACACAGGTGAATCGAGTCACAGCAGAGAGAGCTCCTCAACACACCTCATTCTGCACAAGGCAGACATCGGACTACCAGAACCCAGCAACGACGACCTGGTGTGCATGTTAGAGAAATTCTGGCAGACAGAATCCATTGGTATTCGTGACAGGGATGAAGAAACAAAACCCGAGTATGAAAGTGTTTTGGATGATGTGCATTATGACGGTGAACGGTACAACGTGAAGTTACCTTGGAAGTCCAAAGCGGACAATTTACCAGACCACTATCAACTCAGTGTAAACCGAGCAAATTACTTGCTACGACACCTGAAGAAAAACAAGGAATTACTGGTAAAATATGATTGTATAATCCAGGAGCAGTTGGAAGCTGGTGTGATTGAAATTGTTGACCCTAAACAAATCAGTGGTGGAAAGACCCATTACATGCCTCATCATGGTGTCATAAGAGAGAACAAATCTACAACCAAGCTTCGGATTGTGTACGATGGTTCTGCACATGAAAAGGATGACCACACCTCGATCAACAGCTGTCTAAGGCAGGGGCCAAACCTGATACCATCCCTCTTCGATATCCTTCTGCGATTCAGAATTCATCAAGTGGGATTAGTTGCTGATATTGAGAAAGCATTCCTCATGATCGGAATTAGTCCTATCGATAGGGACTGTCTGAGGTTCCTGTGGTTCCAAGATGTTATGACAGAAGAAAACCCAAAGCTTATCGAGTACCGATTCTGCCGACTCGTTTTCGGTTTAAAACCAAGCCCAGCAATTCTTGGAGCAACCATTCTCCATCATCTTTCGCAACAAGAGCAACAAGACGCTGTCAACACCCTGAAGGACAGTTTGTATGTCGACGATTTGACAACAGGTGGGGACACAGTCACAGAGGCCTTTGAGTTGTACCAGTCAAGCAAGTCCATCATGGCCAGTGGAGGATTCAACCTTCGCAAGTGGACCTCAAACTCAGCTGAACTGTGCAAGCTAATTGAGGTAAATGAGCTTGGAACACAGATAACAGCAACTGCTGTGGACCGAGATGCGACCCAAGGTATAACCGAAGATGACCAGTCCTATACAAAGAGTTCCGTGGGCTCATTTGCAACCAACACAGAAGATCTGGCTAAGATACTGGGTGTGAGTTGGGATACTCAATCGGACATGTTGCTATACGACTTCGAGGAACTAAAGAAATATGTTTCTACATTACCTGAAACGAAGCGTTCAATCTTGAAGCTTTCTGCCAGAGTCTTTGATCCGTTAGGATTTGTGTCGCCATTCATTGTCAAAGTGAAGGTCCTCTTCCAAGAATTATGCGCTGAAAAATCAAATTGGGATGATGAACTACCTTGCGAAATGAAACAGAGGTGGAGTGCTCTTATCAACGAGTTGCTAGTTCTTCAAAACGTTCGTATTCCAAGATGTTACTTTTCGTTCCCATCAGTGAAGAGAAGGATAGAGCTACATGGGTTCAGCGACGCCAGCAAGAAAGCTTACGCAGCAGCCGTCTACATCAGAAGGGTCGTCAACGATCATGTTGAAACTACGTTGATGTGCAGCAAGTCCAGAGTGGCCCCGTTAAAGCTTCAAACAATACCCCGTTTGGAACTCTTAGGTGCTCTTATTCTAGCTCGTTTGATGAACACGGTGCTGAATGCCCTAACCAAGGTCATGACAACCGATGTCATTTATTGTTGGACCGATTCAACCGCAACCCTGTATTGGATCCGAAACGAGAAGAGCTGGAAGCAGTATGTTGCACACAGAGTCGATGAAATCCACAAGCTAACACCAACCAAGGTTTGGAGACATTGCCCGGGTAGTCAAAATCCTGCAGATCTGCCCTCCAGAGGAACAACTGTCCAACAACTCATTGAAAGTGAATTATGGTGGAGTGGTCCCGAGTTTCTCAAGCACGACGAGTCCCAGTGGCCTCCTATGATCAGTGAAAAGGAATCCGAACAGTCTGCTTTAAGTGAAGTTGTCAAGCAACCGCCTATCGTAACCCATGTCTTCGCCGCCACGCAAGACACCAGCCCAAGACTACGTGTAAGCCGAGTAATCAAGGTCGACACATTCAGCAGTTTAACAAAGCTACTCCGCGTAACCGCCACAGTGATTAGATTTGTGAACAAGCTGAAGCTCCACCTGGAAAGCACAGAACGAAATCCACGTGAAACCGCTGCGGATGAGCAGTTAACCGCTGGTGAGATAAACTATGCAAGAATACAATGGATTTTGTCAGTTCAAGAAGAGTTCTACGACAAAGAACTCAACGCTGTTATTCACAACGATTCAAACCCTCCTGCTTATGTTAAACAGTTTGGGCTCTTTTTGGATGATAACCGAGTTTTACGTTGCAAGGGAAGACTAGAAAATTCCTCTCTGGCTTATGCAGCGAAGAATCCCGTGCTTTTGCCTGCCAAGCATCACCTTTCGTCACTGATGATCAAAGATGCACATCACAGGACGATGCACAGCGGCGTTCAGAGCACCCTTACTTGCTTGCGAGAGAATTACTGGATACCCAAAGGAAGAGAGTCTGTGAAACGTTTCATCAAACAATGTGTCGTATGCGCAAGACATTCAGGAAAACCATTTGCTGTTATGCCGCCTCCTCAACTGCCACGGGAGAGAGTAGATGAAGGACCTCCATGGAGTAACACAGGTGTGGACTACGCAGGGCCTTTGTACGTGCGAAAGAAGGATCCGTCCAACGTCAATGCGACTGAAAAGGTATATGTTTGCCTATTGACATGTGCAGCAACAAGGGCGGTTCATTTGGAATTGGTTGGCGGATGTACTGCAGAACAGTTCCTAAGAGCGTTTCGCCGCTTTACGAGCAGAAGGGGACTCCCCAGAGTACTGATGTCCGACAACGCAAAGAACTTCAAATCGTGTCGCAAGGAAATTGAGAACATTCGTCGTTCGCCCCAAGTAAAAGCTCACCTGGCCAACCGTGGAGTGAGCTGGAATTTCATTGTCGAGAAGGCTCCCTGGTGGGGAGGGTTCTGGGAGAGAATTATTCGTCTTACCAAAGATTGTCTCAAAAGATCAATTGGAAAAGCCCTGTTGACCTTCGATGAGATGCATACGTTGCTGGTTGAGATTGAAGGAGTGTTGAACGCTCGTCCATTGACATACATATATGACGATGTAGAAGGGATTTCCTATCCCTTGTCTCCATCACATCTTATTTACGGAAGGAGAATTGCTTCCACGCCAAATGAAGAGTACAGTGACATCAAAAGCACCAATGATAGTCTTACGAGGCGAATGCGGCACCACCGAAGATTATTAACTCAGTTCACCACCCGTTGGTCGCAAGAGTACCTCACCAGCCTTTTAGAGAAAGCCAAAGCCATCAAGGACAGAACCAAAGAAGAGACGCTAGCCGTGGGAGACATTGTGTTCATGAAGGAACAAGGGACTGCAAGATGTCTTTGGAGAATGGCGAGAATAGAAGAGTTACTGCCTGGCAGGGACGGCAAAGTCAGATCAGCAAAGATTAGAGTTGTAACCAAGGAGACAAAGAAACCTACAATGTTACGAAGACCCATTCAACTATTGATCCCCACAGAAGTGACCTCAAGAAAAGGAAACTGAACACATGCATGCAATACATTTTAGTTGATCACCATTGGTGTCAACGTGGGGAGTGTAGGAACGTTGAGTTTTTTGTAGCTTCTCGGGCTACCTGTTTACATGTATTTTGATTGGCCAATTAGGCACGTGACAAGCTCCTCGAGAGCACATTTTCCGGTTGTTTTATTATTGTGTTCTGTTATGTATTTTTGGTGAATGTGTGAATAAATGTGTGTGTTGTTTTCTTGATGTAAAGTACGAAGTTAACTACAACTATCGCCTCGTGCTTTACACGCATCTCCCCCCGTGCATTATAACTCGATAATCGCACGCGACACGTTTTTTATTTCTTAAATATATATTTAACAATTTTCTCCTAGAAAACGAGGGCGAGTTGTCTAATTGTTTTAGTATAAATTTACCAACAAAAGTTAAATAAATTCTCGACCATAACATATTCTTTGAGGCTCGTTTAATACATTTTTTAACTGCCAACAACAAACGTTCAACAGTCATTTCGGACATCTCCGTGGCCCGTTCAGTAACTGATGGAAAAGTAAACTTTTCTTGCATAATTTAGCATGGATTTCATGTACAATATTGAAACAATATATATCCACTCATTTGATTTGTAAAAATGACAAGAAATTGGAAGAAACATTCAATTTAGCGTATAGTTTACATCACGAAATCTTGTCAACAGCAAGCGTAATTTTGAAATGTGTTTTGTTTGCAGTTATTTCGTTTTAAACGAACACTGATAAATAATTTAACGATCTTACCATTAATAATGTCCATTCTAACCATTTTGTAGCCCTTTTTGTTTTCTGTAGAACGTATTGCTTCGCCTAAATGTTCAATTTCTTCTCTTATTTGCCCACTCCGTTATAATATCGGCGCCATTGTTGCTTAACAGAACAACCGCTGGCTCTAATGATCATTGTTCGTCGGCAAGAGATACGTAATCTTATTATAAATATAAGTGCCCAGCACAAAACACGAATAAAAGCCATGAACAAAAGGACATAAAAAACATAATATTTAATAATCTAACGTTTCGTTGTTTATGCTACAACATCTTTAGAGATAATGATTACAAGATATTAATTTACAGGATACACAATAAACAGAATTCTAATTACATACATACATATAGACCAATCAAAATATAGAACTAAAAATAAAAAAATAAAAATATAGAACTAATGTAATATGTATTTTTAGTTTTATATTTTGATTGGTCTATATGTAATTGGGATTCTGTTTATTGTATATCCTGTAAATTAATATCTTGTAATCATTATCTCTGAAGATGTTGTAGCATAAACAACGAAACGTTAGATTATTAAATATTATGTTTTTTATGTCCTTGTGTTCATGGCTTTTATTCGTGTTTTGTGCTGGGCACTTATATTTATAATAAGATCATTGTTCGTGTTATACTACGCATTTTGTGATTGGTCAATTTTTTTAAAAGAATGTCTTTCATTGGGTTATCCCAGAGGTTTATATCACCAATTATAAACTCCTGCAATAGCCAATGAAATTCGAGGATTTGCATTATAAACTTGTAAATTTATACTAATTATATATATATATATATATATATATATATATATATATATATAGGATCGCATGCGTATAAGTAATTGATGAAATTCATTCAGATTATTCCAAGCTACACTGATGAGCTGTAGTACAGCGAAACACGTGTCTGTAGATTGAACTATGTACGCTCCTTCACTTCGGTGTTGTTGAGCACTCTGTGAAGTTGCCATGGGTACCTATTAGCGATAATGCAACGCTCACTACCCTTGCGGAAGTTTGAGCACTCTGGGCCCATGCGCACTTCACACCACCTGAATGTACTTCACCGATGCTGTCGCACATGCGGTTGTCACCGACAATCGCATGCGTATAAGTAATTGATGAAATTCATTCAGATTGTTCCAAGCTACACTGATGAGCTGTAGTACAGCGAAACACGTGTCTGTAGATTGAACTATATATATATATATATATATATATATATATATATATATATATTTAAAACACTCATTAATAATTCATGAAGAAAACACAAAAGAAATCATGACCGTGAAGGAGGTTGTATATCTGATACAAACCACACGTGGTTGTATCACATATACAACCACTAGTGGTTGTATATCAGGTCACTATCTCCGCTCTAAAACATTGAAATTGAGCTTTTTCTGAATTAACCTGAACAAATATTACTCATATTAACATCAAAGACTCGGCGTGTTTTAAGCTGTTTACAACATTCGCGTCCGTGTTGTATCGAATATATAATCACTCGCCTTCGGCTCGTGATTGTATATTCGATACAACACGGCCGCTCATGTTGTAAATGTCTTTCATCAATGTCTTTCATTGGTTTATCCCAGAGGTTTATATCACCAATTATAAACTCCTGCAATAGCCAATGAAATTCGAGGATTTGCATTATAAACTTGTAAATTTATACTAATTATATATATATATATATATATATATATATATATAGTAAGGTTAGATATACTGTTAGATATAGATTAGGTGCACTTTAACTGCAAGTATCCCATCTAGCCATGATAAATTCGAACCCACAACTGCTTCTAATCTATGGTGAGACGCTCTAACCATTGAGCTACAAGAGAGAAGGCAGAGAGAATGCTATGCTGTAGTACAGTTACACCCTAGTTAGTGCGTTGCTGCAGTAGACGGAGTAACTGGGGGCAAACAACAAATACTTTATCACAATAGTGTAATAAAAGTAGCGTGCTGCGTAGGCAGTGTAGAAACAACAATCGAAATATAGTAAGGTTAGATATACTGCCGAAACAGAGAACGTAGGAGTCTATACTGTTTCGGCAGTATATCTAACATTACTATATTTCAAATACTTTTTTAGCTTCAAACTGGAATATATTGTCACCTGACATATAAGACATTCGACTGACCTAAAATGTTTCAAATTAGCCATACAGCAACTATTGTAACCTCTTCAACCCTTTTGATTACATTTACTTTTACTGATGATCCTTTCATAAACTCTGCTTAAAACATGTATTGTAACATTACTTTATATTTAAACTTAAAAAGTACTTAAACTTAAACTTAATCTATTTAACGTCGACACCCCAGGAAGTGGTTTCCCAATCTTCCGAGCCATGGGCTCATGTTTAAAGCGTTCGACGACTATACCTGTGATTGATTAGGCTAAGTGTTGATTTTACGGAGGGAGGAAAACTGGAGAACCGAAGAAATACCCTCGAAGCACGGGAGAGACCAACTATAACTCTACCCTCCCATGAGTTCCGATCCAAGCTCGAGAAACAGTACGGGACCCATCCAGTTCTAATCCCGCCCGACCGGACTTAACTTCGTGGCTTAGTGGTGAGCTGACGGCATGCGCCATCCGTGCTCCCCAAACAGGACCTCCTGAAAATCACTATTATATAAGTAGTGAGCGGAGTATCCTAACCATTGAGCTACAAGAGAATGAAAAGGAAGAGAGATGGCTAGCTGTACAATTACGTATGTCGTACGTACGAACCAGTAGCCTTCTCTCTACCGTCTGAGTCTTGGTGGCTCAATAGTTAAAGCGGTCCCACTGGAGATCAGACAGTTGCGGGTTTGATTCCCGCCCGGGGAAATTACCCTTAATTTACCAAACTAGCTTTTGCAACTAAACTATGAAAAAACCCAATTGATTGAAAAGCAGATAAATATGGAAATTGCCTTGAAACGAAATAGTTATTCACCATTCATCACTTTGCTTGAAAAGATATGATTTGAATTTAGCTTTAAAAATTAATATTAAAACCAATATGACGTATTTGCCGAATATATGCAATAGGCCTACATACCAAATTATTGTGCAATTACTTCAAAACAATATTGGTATCATCAATCTATCTGATACAGTGCTTCCAAAACAACAAAAGGGGGAAAATACAAGACCAGTGGATCCAAACTGCTTACATTTCCAAACCAAGAAATGCAACACTCTGACTTATCAAAAATCTTACATATTAGAACGACAAGGATCTGGAATGTACTACCAAAACGCATTATAATCAAATTTAGATCTGTAACAGCCTTTAAGAAATCATTACTCGATTACTGCCATTCTGCATTAGAAATCAATTATTTCATAATTGTGAAGGTTGGTATGATACAAAAATGTTAAATTCGCCAAATTGACAGTAATCACTGCAAAATTTGCTCGTGTTCAAACAACATTTTCTTTTTGGCGTACCACTCAAAACCTCTTCATTTTAGCATTATTGTGTAGCTCATACAGTCAACAAACGTTTTAAGGACATGTGTGGGTTGAGAAACATATCAAGAGATCAAAAATTCTATAATTATGAATGTAGACATGATCAGCATAGTTTTGAGCACATGCATGCATATTACGCGACATAGAAAAAATTCTCCTCTTAAAAGTTTTTCTTGTGCAAGTTTGTTGCATGCAGTAATTTATCTATGCATGTTTTGTGCAAGAGCAGTCCCAAGTTATCCTGCTTCCTACTCTTGCCCTCGTGGCATGGGCAAGGGCTATCAAGCCATCACCAGGATACTTGATACATAACTTATCCAGTACCGTGTTAACAAGCAAAGCTTCTGCGAAATATTTCAGCCCTTCATCAGTGATATCATTGTTGCTAAGATGAAGTTCTTTTAAAGCGGAATTATCGACTCGTAGTGCATCAGCAAGGGCGACTGCGCCGTCTTTATCAACTTTGTTAGCGTGCTGTTTGCTCTCCATATGATAATTTGATATAAGGAGTTTCGTCAGTGTTTGATTACTACGTAACATATCCGCAATAGCTGCTGCTCCCTCATTACTGCAGTCAGCTTCCCTAAGGTCAAGGCTATTTAACGTTCTGTTTGGTTTTAATGCCTCCGCAACGTAAGTCACTCCTTTGGAATCAAGTGGATTGTATGAAATGTCCAATGTCGTTAATGTGTTGTTAGTACACAGCATGGCAGCCACAGCAGAAGCACCTTCCTGACCACACTCGGTACCCTCCAGAGACAGAATATGCAATGCCGAACCTTTCTTACCATCTTCTCGGAAACTAGGATTGCGGTTGTTATTACGGGCAGCCATGCCCGTTAATGAAGTGTCGGATGTAAGGGCGGTTGTAATAGCTTTCACTCCAACGTCTCCCAAGTTATTATAAGCGAACGAAAGTTGCTTCAGAGTAGTGTTTTGGCAGAGATGTGGTGCTATGATTTTGGCGGCTTCTGCGGTAAAGCAGTTACCTTCAAGATCGAGCTTTTCTATACGGTATAGAGTTGTGGGACAGCATATCGGCCAGATTATTTGCAGTTTCATCACTTAAGAAGCAGGCATCTAACAAAAATGTCCGCACTTTCAACTTTTCCTTCAATGCTTTACAAATTAATCCTAAATCTGAAGTACTTATTTCAATACTGGCGAAAGAGAATTTGTCAAAATAAACCTCTGCATTGACTCCATCTTTTCTACAAAGTAGATCCAGTATACGAGGCACGGTCCTGGAAACATACTCTCTGTACTGTACTGTGTAGTGCATATTAGGTTTTCTGGAAGGAATTGATGTATAATGTCGGCCACATCTTTATCAACAAGTCCTTCGGAAAGAACTGCACATAAAATGTTTACTACTTGATTCCTATCCATGTTCTGGCTCTGCAAAAGAACCTTTCCCAGACTTCTTACAAAATCCTTGCTTAGCAGAGCATCTTTTTCACGCAGCATACCCGATACGAACATCAATACTTGCATAAACTTTGTAGTATCTTGCAATTGTTCTATCATATAGTCAACTGTCAGCTCCTTCCTTTCTACTTTGTTTGTGAAATAAAACGCTGCTAAGTACTCTTGAAAGGTTTTATGGAGGAACCAGTAAGTATGGTCTGGCTTGATCTTTCGTTCACTTACTTCTTGGTACAGAAACCCCATTTTAGTACACTGAATCTTGTCAACGTTTAAGTTACTTTCGCGGAAAGACAAAGTGTCTTCAAGCAGGCCTTCGTATGCTAATTTTCCCAATGTTTCCTTAGATGTTTGTAAAAGCTTATCTTCCACCGCCAAACCGCTTTTTTTACAGTATCGCTCCGTTATGCAAAAAACAATATTGTCGTACAGTTCAGTTACAGTAGAAGGTAACTCCCCGCCATAATCCTCAAAAACTACACACAGTAGCACTGTATTCAGTGGGTTTGTAGACAGTGTTTCAAGCCGCTTGTTTGTTGCTAAGTCTTGAATTAGCCGTTTAGTAAGGGATGGGTCGTTATCTTGAAAGTATTTTGTTACATATTCTCTTACATCATTTATAGAATAGCCTTTAATCTCCAACAGTGTATCGAAATATTTCCGTACTTTCAGTCCTTTCTCTTGCCGAGAAGTCACAACTACGTAACATTCTCGTAGACATTTCCGCGTTAACAAGTTCATTACATGTTCTGCAGCAGCTTCTGGGGTCTCGTCAAATCCATCAACGACCAAAATAATTTCACTCGGCTGTTTTTCGATAAATTTACTAAGGCTCGTCTTCAAATTGCTTCTGTCCGAAGGCAGAAGCTGGTCGTTGATTGTTTCTAAAATGTCACCTTTCATATCTCGGCACTTGATCAGGAGAACCAACTGAACGGGAGGAAATGTGCTGGGCATTCGACCCCTGGCCCAGTCGTACGCAAGTTTGAGGCTCAGCGTTGTTTTCCCCATTCCAGGACTTCCTTCAATCAAGATAGTTCTTGGTTTCTCACTCATCTTGTACTGATGTTTATCGAATATCTCAGACAGCTCGACTGTTTTGTTTGTCAGTTGCGACCGGATATTCTCTCTTTGTATAATGCCCAGCCTTGTGTAAACCTTGTCTAGCTCGAACTGCGTTGTATCAAACCAGGGTAACGGGTGAAGACGAGATGCTCTGTCCTTGTACTCATCAGCCAGAAATTTTGTAAGTGCTATAAGGAAATTAGTGACTATTATGAACAGTTCTGCCATCGCTCAATAATTCAGTATACGATGGAATTATACTTTACTACAGGGTACAATACAATGTCCCCGATAGTTTGTTTATTAATTTTGAATAACTGAAGGTGGTCGAAAGGTTTCAATGATACCACCCCTGTGATATAGTGCAAACTATTTAATTACGTGTACAAACCTGTTATATTGTATCCGTTATCTTTGCTGCACTGAATCTCAGATTCCTGCCATGGGCGTTTGGAAGCCGGCGAAACTAATTGCTGGTCTTCACTCCAGCCTACAATAAATACGATTGTCGTTACATTATTTATTGATGGTAGGTGGCGAAATTTGTTTACCTGAATAAAATAATGTTTGTTTATTACTACTATTTTTCACCCTTGCATAGTATGCTTGTGGTAAAGAGTACTAAATATAAAATACTAACATAAATATCATACAGTAGGCTATGTAGTAGGTTTCAATTCAGTCGGATTCTGTAAACTGAAAAGATTTTAAAAATTGCAGTTTTCAAACAATTAGCTTATTTTTGCTTACAAACCTGTCGTATAGTGTCCATTATCAGCAGTAGACGCATGCTCGGATTCCAGGCGTGGGCGTTTTGGTGCCGGCGATGCACCAAAGTCAGCGCCGGATTCTGAGCCTACACTAGTCGACTGTACCCACTCAACAAAGTGATCCAAGAACTTCAGTTTATATGCCTCCTTAAATTTTTCCAAGCAACCATGTGATCCAAGAGACCTTGCAAACAAAGGAAAACTTAGACATTTGATTCCCGCTGCATGTCACATGTCATCTTTGAGAAGAGCTTCTTTCGTCGAATTGTCATTGTCACCCATCTCGACATGTTTCTTTAGCATTTCTTGTTTCTTGTCTTTACTTAGGTTAAATTGTTGATCTGAAAGGTCAATTGTTGCGTTGCATAAACGGTCATAAAAAAACATGGTGACCTGGTTCGTTCAACGCGCGACGGGCTTCTTCCAGTACTACTGTTTTGCCAGCAAACACAAACTTCGATCCTTTTTCTATTGCGATTTTAAGCTTGTCTTCTAATTTACACCACTTTCTCATCTCATCACAATCAATATTATCCATGAAAAATACTTGTTTCTGATCGGGAATCCAACATTCAATAAAATCATTTGCGAAGGTAATGTCAAAAAAATCGTATTCATGAAAGAGGTGAACAACCAATTGCTTTGCAATAGTCGTTTTACCACTTCCTGGTGAACCAGTAATAAACACAAGACCTTTTTCAGACTCCACAATGGCTTTCGCTTCTGTGAATCCTTCGACATCAACTACTACTTTCAAGTCTTCTTTATATCGCTCTAACAGTTGTACAGACTGTATAGCTCTTGGGCAGTTCAATAGGTCAGTAATGTCAGCAAGCGGATACAGACGAAGTAATTCCTTTTGCAACTCTGGTGACCTATTCAGCCATAAAGATAGTGTCTCATACCCAACAACAATAACTTCTTTTGCTCCGGCATCTTTAAAACATTTCTTAAGCCTATCAGACTGACCAGCAGGAAGTTTATAATTGGTGACAATGATATAAATATCCAACTTATTTTCAGTGACAAGTTTTCTAACTTTGACCTCTTCTTTCTCAAAGACGCTTTTTCTTGTACCATCAGTAAGTTTTGCTGATTCATCTGTTGTGTGTTTCACCTGCACAATCACATCTTGATTCGCAAGAACATTTCCACCTCCAAGGTCAATATTCACTCTCGTCGCCACTGCATCTTGACCCCCATCTCTCCCTTTTTTAAATATTGAAAATGGAACTTTATATGTTCCCATTAGTACAATGGCCGCAAGTTCCTCAAATTTATCAGGGCCAATGAGATGGAACTTGAAATTTTGAGCTAAAAAATAGTTAAATATGATAATTGATGCATAACAAATAGAAGACATTTATGCAGGATGCCTAATTGGAGTAATAAGATGAAGTATCCAAACTAATTGCATTTACTTTGATGCATTTTTATCTTAATTTTCGCATGCATGATCAAAACTGTATGGGATTTGTTCACTGTTTAATTAATTTACTTCAGCACTTACAGCAATTAAAGAAATAAATATTAAAAACAAAACAACTGTACCCTAAACGTTCAACAAGGCGCTGTAATAATAGACTTATTGACCGAGCGTGAGGTCTGTACTAGTGAAATATCGTACCGACGTTTTTAATACGGACCCAGCGAGCATGCAGGCATAGTCAATCGAGATATGGTCTGGAAACTCGGCAAACTTCAAAGCACCTATAATGAGCTGTGATTTTATGTTGAACCGCACCTTACACCGTGCACATCCTTTGTTTTAGGTTTATTAATATTTAAATAGCACGGTTGAGTGATTGAACTGAAACGTTGCTATTGGACAATTCGTTCATTATACTAAAATACAATGTGTTCCGTGACCGTGCACCGTGCACAAAAATGCATAAAGGCGAACAAAAAGATAGACCAAAGACTTTGGCTGAGTTTCCAGACCATATCTCGATTGACTATGATGCAGGTGAGCCGAGAAAAACGAGAGTACGATAACATACAGAAAAACGAATGTACGATATTTCACTAGTACTGACCGAACAAGCAACGTCAGTTAGTTTTTTATTATATGACCAAAACTCTTGTGAATGTTCGATGAAAACTCAACAAGGTGTTCACCACCATCGTTTTTGCGAACTTATATAATTTTGTACACAAACCAAAATGGCAGCTAGACGTTTTCCCCTCATTTTAAATTACTTTTTATTACAAACAATTGTGCGAATGTTTTGGACATTTTAAAACTTATTACATAAGGCAGAAACGGGAATTATGCATCAAAACAACATACATACACGGTGTGTTTCACCAATGCGCATGTTCTGTAGTAATTAGCCATCTTGTTCCATAACTGGCAAATTTTCTTTTTAAATGTTAGTTGTTTGCTGTACAAGCTGTGTTAGTTAGTAATACTCAGAAAAACTCTGAGCTCTGAGCGGGAATCGAACCCACAACCTTCTGAATGCTAGCCAGACGCTCTAACCATTGAGCCACCAGAACTCAGATAGCGGAGCAAGGTTAATTAAGGTACTCATACCTTAGACTGTGCCCAGTCCTCTAGGAACGAATTCAATTCTAACATCAAGCTGCAATTTCTGAAACTAACTAAATTTTCTTTTTTTTAATAAAATTCCCGCTGCCAGCAGTCCCGAACGGCAAGTTCCAGACCGCTCATGAACCAATCAAATTGCTGGATTTCACATTCCAGACCGCTCAAAAAAGGTCATTTTATAATTCGTATCATTCATGTGTGGATTTTCTTTGATGTACCGCGGTTGATATATAGGTTAATGTCCTTGCATATTAAATGACCTACTTTTATCGCTCAAAAACTACATCTAAAATCCTATTTCTTTCGTTAAATAATCAACGGATATCATCTATACCATTTATGATATAAGTTCGTTATATATCTTAGACCTCGGTGTTTAAGCGATATATCAACCCGAAGGTCGTACCCCTGTCCAGTTGTAAGTACTGCGAAAAAATCCGCATGATCTCCATTCACGGGAAGATATTTTGTTAGATTTTTAACTGATCTTATAAATTATAATTTTATAAAGTAATGAATTATTGTAGGTATGTCATATCCACGTACACATTCCATCATTTTTGACAAGGAGAAAACGAAATAGTAACTATATTAAAGGTGCTGTCCACTCCGTTCTGCACATGTACGAAACTAATGTTTACTTCTTTCTTTATAAAAATATTTACTGATACCTTATTGAAGATTGCAAGCTTTTCTTGCTTCCTCTTCATTACTTGTACCCAAAACAAAACATTTTCAGAAGAATTAGAAGAAATCCGAAGAGATATCCTCACCGAATCGCTTGGTTTTCTGCCATGTCGTTTCTAACGGTTTACATTGAGCTGAGTACTTCATGTAATTATCTACGAATGTCTTGTTTGAGGGTCCCGATAAACAAAGATGCGGAACATGCGCAGAACGGAGTGGACAGCACCTTTAATTTCTTGCTTATATACCTAATCAATACTTATAAAAGATTTTCAAATGCGTTTGTCTTTGATTATTTACTGGCATCTGTATTCAATTAATGTAAGTAAACAATGAGTAATAAATATGTAATAAATAAAAATATAATATATAAAATATAACAAATAACTTTTTCAACACTGTACGAGATAGATATTATAATTTTATTAATGTGTCTAATTCGAGGTTGATCTTACTACATGTATATACGATAAACATGGTTGATTTTATTACAACATGATAATCTTTACTTGAAAATTTTACAAAATCTACGATAAAAATAACAAACCTGAATTTGGGCCAGGATTTTTTTCAACATCCCCAAACTGAGTAAGATCCAAGACCAATGAAGAACTAGAAATAACTGTTGCTACGAGAACAACAAGACAGCTCAACCTGCACAGATTAAATGAACAAAATCAGAATTAGTAAGCATGAAATACGAGTTTTTTGATTCCAAAACCGATTATCCACTATATACATGCACACGTAAAACCGCACAGCTTGTTTTTGCCTGCAATGATAGGCTAGAACATGGTTGAGCTGGCCAGCTTAAACAGTGTTGTTGGCACGCTGTTGTATCAAGTCTGGTTTTTCATGCTCTTGTACCAAGTCGGGTTTTGATGGAAGTTTGGTGGAACTCGAAATGTCTGTCTATAATGCAGCAATATATTCCATTCATTACTTGCGTATCGGACTACTTTGCGTATCGCGGATAGGGGTTTTGTTTACACTACCACGCAGTTATCCGGAGCAAAATGGTAGCAACATAGTTGCAACATGGCAGCGTTCAACTACATGATGAAAATTTTCGTGTATAACTGATGAATGCTTGAGGAGCGGAGCAGTGCAACTACTAATGTTTTGGCATCCGATTGAGTTAAGGCAATCCGGTATAGTGTAACTGGGGCATAAGCCAATCGGGATCAACACCCATGCATGCAGCAATACAAAGGAAATCAATTATCGAGAAGTTGGTAATTGATCTTAGTCAACATAAAATCCCCACAACTTTTACCCCAAATTTCTCTAAAACTACTGATTCGTTTGGGAAGCTACATATAACATACACTCAAAAGCCGTTTGATATGAAAACACCTCGAATTTTTTTAAAATTTAAAAAAACGGGTATACTGTTTGATTTCAACACACTTCTCGCTTTTTTCAAATCAGATAATAAACGGCTTCATGCATAGTTCTCAATTTTGGTCTACTAGAGCCGTGATTGCATGGCTCTTCAATTAGAATGGAATGCATATTACTGCACGCAATAAGCATGCAATAAGCCGTTAGTGGGGAGGGAAAATAAAACAGAAGAATAACACCAACACAAGAACGGCTGGCTGCAAAGGAGACAAAGTCTGGCAGTTTGACGTAGGCGAACGGTATTCTGTATATAGAGCAGATCATTGGGCATGTGGTAGTAAGCTACTGAACTAGTATAAACTAATATACAATTGTCGTTTAAAGCTACAAGTATAAACAGATAATTGACATTTGGAACCCCTCATCAGAGTGAAGCGCTCCCAGAAGAAAGCTTCGGATATAACGTTTCACTCTGATGAAAGGTTCCAAATCAGTTATTAGGGACCTTAAGATCTACGACGGGAACTTCGAGGACGACGCCCTTCAAACAAAAACATTCTTCTTGCAAAACAAATATAATGAATAATTTCTAGTCCCAAGAGTAATCTGAACACCGTCCTCGCTCTGTATACAACGCCACTCAGATCATTTTCACGTCTTCAGGACGACATTGACTCTTGGTGTGATGAGAACTGTTGTTTGAGATTGCTTTAACACAGACACTGCAACCGTTTTACCACTTTGAAAATTATAAAACAAGCTTCAAATATTGAACACAGTAGTCAGTTAACCGTAACTACTTTTTAATGCTAAAATTTGAATTGCTTTTTAACCGCCGTCGTCGTCCTAGCATCTTAAGGTCCCATTACCTCCGCCAGGAGGTTATGTTTTTACCCCGTTCTGTCTGTTTGTTTGTTTGTTTGTTTGTTTGTTTGTTTGTTTGTTTGTTTGTTTGTTTGTTTGTTTGTTTGTTTGTTTGTTTGTTTGTTTGTTTGTTTGTTTGTTTGTTTGTTTGTTTGTTTGTTTGTTTGTTTGTTTGTTTGTTTGTTTGTTTGTTTGTTTGTTTGTTTGTTTGTTTGTTTGTTTGTTTGTTTGTTTGTTTGTTTGTTTGTTTGTTTGTTTGTTTGTTTGTTTGTTTGTTTGTTTGTTTGTTTGTTTGTTTGTTTGTTTGTTTGTTTGTTTGTTTGTTTGTTTGTTTGTTTGTTTGTTTGTTTGTTTGTTTGTTTGTTTGTTTGTTTGTTTGTTTGTTTGTTTGTTTGTTTGTTTGTTTGTTTGTTTGTTTGTTTGTTTGTTTGTTTGTTTGTTTGTTTGTTTGTTTGTTTGTTTGTTTGTTTGTTTGTTTGTTTGTTTGTTTGTTTGTTTGTTTGTTTGTTTGTTTGTTTGTTTGTTTGTTTGTTTGTTTGTTTGTTTGTTTGTTTGTTTGTTTGTTTGTTTGTTTGTTTGTTTGTTTGTCTGTCTGTCACCAGGATAGCTCAAAAACTATTACACCGATTTTCATGAAAGTTTGCAAAAGTGTTGGCCATAAACCAACGACCATGAATCCATTAAATTTTGGTTGAATTTGGTCAAAATTTGGATGAGAAATTAATAAAAACCTGACCGCAAGATTCTCCGTGTAGAAGAAATGCTCGATTGCGCTCATTATTCTTATTTTATGCAAATATTTTTGCATAATTTTAGTACGAGTGCAATCAAGCATTTTATTCATAAATGCATGTGTTGGTCTCGTGAGCTAGACTGGTTAGCGGAATGACTCGTTTTCTTTTAGAACATCTCTAGTCTGTTTATACTATGTCCGCACTTCACTATCTTAACTTTTGCTTTATTGATAATACACAGCTTAGCATAACAACATGACACACGAGGCAAAGCTAATTAACGCTACTTCGTCTCAGGCTTAGAGTACTGAACGTGACAACTGAACGACCAGCTGTCATTTTTCTTCATCATGCAGTAGTAATCTAGAGACATGGTATTATTCACATTTGGGTATTGAGCTGTACGTTTCAATTACATTCAATAATCTGATGTCTGAAATTCCCCCCTCCTGCGTTGTGAAACTTTTATATGCAAATGACACAGCTGCCATTTATTTTCTTGAAATTTTTACTACCAATACACGGTTTTTACCCAAAATTCTTCAAATCATTAAGTTAATTTCATTACATTTTATCAAAAACAAGAGTAAATACCTAACCCAGATAAAATAAAACCGGCACAGATACGAAACAGATACTCTCTGCTTACAATATATGTAAAAATTGTCTAGCTAACAATGGAAATATGGAGCCAATAAGTAATAATGGACAAATCGTAACGCTTTCATAAGGGGTGTGGGAAAAGGGCGAGAAACCCGGCAGTATTTCTTGTGACTGTCTAATCTGGAGTGGCACTATTACTGGTAGATCTACTTGAGAGGAATACAAGCTAGTACAAGTTAACCGACTTATTTGTAGTAACTTATGATTTAATCGTATGATCTACTCACCTTATAATAACTCGTAGAGAAGAACCAAAATCCTTTGAATGTTTTGGAAAAGTATTTCGTTTGCACTCCCTGACTTTGAAACTTGATAATATTGTCGCCACTCTTGCAAAACATCCTATTCTCTGTCTATATTGCTCGATAGAAACAGCCATTCTTGGTAGAATCTGCGGATGTTGAACTTTGTGCAACCAGTAAGCAAGGCTGTTAAGATTAACTTCGGTATATATATTGACTGTTTCGTGTACTTTTCGATGCCACAATGTAGAATTGTGGCTGCAAGGAAGCAGGACTGACAAGATTGGAAGTGAACTTCGGCCGTGTAAATGCAACGGGATTGAAAAAGGCCTGCTATTAATATGGTGTTATTAATACGATAAAATGCATTTTTTTGCCCTGCTGTAGAAGCTTCCATCTCGCTATTCTTTGTTCCTTTGTTTCTTTCTTTCTTTTAGCTATTACTCTTTGTACCGATGTCTTCCGTTGTTCTTTGACGCACGCTACCCATACGAAGCTTCCAAAACCAAAAATATAGCTGGTCCGCCATGTTGAATAATGGTGTACGTGTTTTAGTAAGGGATTGTTAAATGACCGTGTAAACGCACCAAGGTGGCGCATTTTAAGCACGCTTAACTTAAGCCTGCTTAATTTTTGTTCGTGTAAACACGACTTTAGACAAAGTAAAAAGGTAGTTTTTAGTCAGATCAGACAGGAATGCGTTAATCACTTGTTAACCTATTGCTGCCTAGGATGGCTGAGGATTTTCCCTTTGACAAGTTTGGTAAAATTGCCTCGTGTTAGATAGAGTAAAACAATAAACTGCAGCCAATTTTGACCAGTTCAGGCAGAAAAGGTTTAATCACTTGTTAATCCTATTGCTATCTAGGATGTCCAAGGTTCTCCCTTTGACGAGTAAAATTGTCTGGTGTTCGACAGTGAAAAAATTTAGTTTATCTTGTAGACCTAGTTTCTGTAATGACTTATCCAGCGCAACCCAAAAAACATCGGTTCCTTCCATTCGCGAAGATCTCGCTGACAGGAATTTCTGGAGGCGCATGCTCTTTTCAATAGAGTTTCCGGCGTTGAGTTATCCCAGAGCCTTCGTTTGCATGCCGGCGAATGCTGTGGGTTAGAACCTCGAATATTCTAGGCAGCAATGGGTTAACTTAAACCTTTTCTGCCTGAGCCAGCCAAAACGGCTGTTTATTGTTTTACAAATCGGAATATAGTAAAGTTTGAGTGATGTTTCTCTCGGACGAAGGGCCTTTGCTCGAAGCGTTAGAAACTATGTTCAATATCTTCGGCAGTACCTAAACTGCTGCCTACGCAGCCCACTACTTTTATTTCACTGTTTACCATTCTTGTCAAAGAGAGAACCCTCAGACATCCTATACAGCAACAGGTTAACCTGCACTATGGTGGAGCTGTCAATCAAGTAACTTTACTTGGCTTGCCAACACGCGTGACATCAGACTTGTATCATTCTTATCTATTCACAAAATATTATATACTAATATAGTTCTCATATAGTTTTGCTTAGTATACGTTTATTGTCGGAGTTTTATTAGTTATGATTTACACGAATTGCGATTGTTTTATGACAATAAACAGTATTTAGAGTTGATTTAAGTCAGTCGTTAGTTAGCCAATCAAAACACCTCCCGATATGGACCATCCCAGAGCCTTCGCTTGCGTGTCGGCGAAGGCTCTGGGTACGAGATTGGTTCTCCCTTTGGTGAGTAAAATTGTCTGATGTTAAAGACAGAGTAAAACAAAAAAAGGGTAGTTTTTAGCCAGCTCAAGCACCATACAGAGTACTGTAGGTACACGAGCCCTCAAGCGTACCTATTTTTTTCACTTTGCTAGAGGTCTGCAGAGGAAGCCTTGAAAAAGATGGAAGAAAGTGTCGAACTTGGATATGGTGGTGCGATTGTCATTGATCGACATGGAAATTTCGGAAAGGCTATCAACACTAAAGTGATGGTTTGGGCTTCAATAAAAGACAACGAACTAAAATATGGTATGAAGCAAAATGAAAGCGACACCATCCGTCTTAGCCAAGAAAACGTATGACTACGCATTACATGTATCAAATCAGCCACGCAACTTAACAAACCGGCCTTTGTTTTAGAAATATATTTAACCATATTTCCTCAAATAAGCACCCATGCATGCTCTAATAAGCGCTGTCTTCAAAAAAGCACCCACCCATCCCGCACAAGTTTTAAATATGCAACATCCTTGAACAAGTCTAGTAAGGAATATTATTATATGGCTGGGTTTGATTTCGGGCCCGTACGCAAAACGACGCACGCTGATTGGTTCCTGAGAGGTCGGGATTTTACGATATTGACCGACCGGTCACTACGCTTTTTTCTCGGCGCTGTAAGTTTTGGCGAGAACATTTCTGAGTCGATTTGAATACAAATAAAAGAGAAATAGGTATCTTTATTCAAATATTCTGAACAATAAAATGTGTTGGAACATCACTGCTGGTTTTCTTTAAAGCTGTTTATCTAAAAACACGACAAATAAAAGGCGAACTGGTGTAAACAAAGAAGGCCAAGTAGCGACACGAAAAATTCAACAGGTAAGGTAAACAGCATACTCCGAAGACGAAAACAACGCTCGAAACTTAAAAATAGAATGAACCAATAGCCATATAATAAATTCCTTATTAACCGAGTGCGAGGTCTGTACGGGAAAGTATTTGCCCAGCATTTTTCAGTTAATAATTGTCATGTCCTGTTAATAATCGTCTTTATGAACAAGTGGATGGTGTAGCTATGATCGCGCCATGCGTTGGTCCTCCATTTGCCAACACCTTCTTATCTTACCATGAACGTCATTGGTTAGCTAATTGCCCGCTTGAATTTAAAAATAATAAATTTTCTTTCGTCGGGGAGAACACTCTCCATTTCTCAACTTTCAGCCGTTTTATCTCATTCTAGGAATAATGACCATCCCATATCTTTTTCAGATTTTAGTATTTTAGCTTCGGGAAATTCCCAACTTGATGTTCTCGTCAAAGAAAGTTTATTCATCCAGGGGCGGATTTAGCATACATCAGACCAGTCACGCGACTGACGTAAAAAATCACAAGAATAATTGCGCAATCAGACAATATTTTAATCTCAAGAGTTCTTCGGAGAGATTGGGTTTCAAATTCGCTTTTATCTTAGTTTGCGAGTCAAGCAAACACCGAGCAGAGATGACCGGTGGTCAGCGTTCGCTTTGAAAGTTTTGCTGGATCTGCACCATGGCAACCACTTTTTTGCTGGATTTGCCTCAAACCTGATTGGCTCTCGCGTTGATTTCAAGGGTTTTGCTGGATCTGCACCATGGCAACCACTATTTTGCTGGATTTGCCTCAAACCTGATTGGCTCTCGCGTTGATATCAAGCGTTTTGCTGGATCTGCACCATTGCTGAGTCAGCTGAGTACATCGAACTGATCGAAGCTTCTGTGTTTCAGTCATGAGTTCTGTGGTAAGCGTTTTCGAACGGGTTTTAGCTGCTTTTAACAGCAACGATGAAGACATACTTCGAACAATCTACGATGATTTGTCATCAAGTTTACACGATCGCCGATTTCTTTCAAGCGAGGAAAATTTAAACGCGATTGGAAGCATTTCGAGCTTCTTGAGCAGGAATTTTGGCGCGGAGTCATTTATTCCCAAGCATGCCAAACCAACGAAGAAAGGAAACTGGTCATGCACTGCTGTAAGGTAAGTTAAGGTCGTCTTGTTTTGTTTCAAATCGACAAACAGTCTAGTGTCGAAATACATGTGTTTTTGTCCAGTTTCAATATCGTACTATAATATCATTTTGGGTCCTAGTGAAGTCTGAGTTCAGAGTTCAGACATATTATTCAGCATGGCGGCATTAGCATATTTCACGCTTGCCAACCAGCAGCTCTTGTATGTGAATTTGGAATGAAGGATCAATGAATTGATTCTTAAGGCAAGGTTTAGTCCGACTTTAAATTTTATCGGACCTTTCTTTTCATGATTTTGAAATGAATACTGTTTACTTTTCAACTTATTTGTTTATAATCTTGCTCTGATGAAGATATATTTTAACCGCGTGGTCGTGAAATAAGATAACATATAATTTATTAACAGATCGAACATATCACAAATCAATTACTCAGGCGTTTAATATTGGTTTTAAATATTTGTTTAGATCTGAAGCTACTGGCAATTGTCTTTACAGCTCAGTTTCTTTGGTATTGGTAGGTAACAATACCCTTGTTGATGATTTGAGAGTGTTGACATGCATTGAGCTTTTCCTCCATGCTAATTTTTATTCAAACCATCCATGTTTCTTCGCTGCTGTTGCTGAGCATCAGGAAGATTTTGGTAGAAGTTTAAATAATCTTTTACCTTTATCAGTTTCCTTTGAATGCTTAGATTCAGGGTTGTCGGGGATGAGCTAGTGAAGAAGGAGGCTATTGTTAATTGTGGTAATAATAAATGGTCATCTCTTCTTTGTATTCTTGGTCTTTCTTCTGTTCTTAACAGAAATATAGTTTCCCACTACCCAGATTGTGGAGACCATAGGTGTAAGTTATTGTTTAATCGTAAAGTTAAACCCCGTTCTCCTCTGAAAGCAGTACCAGTAGTAGATGACATTCATATTCTATTCTGTGTTGATGGTTTGGTAAAGTCTGGTGATAAATTAAAACCTAACCATTTTGTTCCTTTACTTTTTTGTCCAACTGGTCAAAAAAGAAAACAGTCTGAACATCCAACCTCAAGCAAAGTCCTTAAAGAAAACCTCATTCCAGACTGGTTAAAAATTCTAAGAATGTCAAACAAAAAATTTCCAGCTTTTTCCCTGGCGAAACAGCCAATTTTTTATACTACAATACAATGAGGTTATGAGACCAATAATTATATATAAATATATATATATCTACTGTTTATCCGATTTTCTCCCCTAATTTATGGAGAAAATTACACACTAAATAACAGGCTATGACAAGGTCTTTGATACATTGAATAGTTAATTTTTTTAAAGCATGGGTGTTCGCACCTGTCTCCTTCAGCTAACTAATATTTTAATTAGCTTTGTAAATATATAATGCTGTAATTTTCTCAGTTTAAATGAAAATCTTTTGTAAAAATGATAAAATGTGCCATTAAAAATATGCTTTAAAACTTAACAAAGTTGGCTCAAATATGCTGTCAGATCACGGGAAATGCCATTTTAGAGACCCAAATTTCAAAAATTTTCCGGGGGGGGCATGCCCCCGGACCCCCCTACATATGTGGACCACATCTGACTGACATTTCCAAAATCCTAAATCCGCCCCTGTCATCTCTCAAGTCAACCCTACTCTCAATAACAATATCCGTTCCTTTCCTTTAACACTATTTTAATCTCTATCACTGATTCTTCACCTCTCTACCACTCCCTTTTCCTTCTCTTATTTCATCACATCTCTTTTTGTATCAGTTAAGTATATTAGTCGAAATCGTGTAAATATTTATCACTCTGAAGATGTTACTTGAATAGTGACGAAGTAAATTGAATTGTGTTTTTCCAAACCTTATCGTTATGGCTTTTTTGAAAATTATTTGCTGGGCAATTATCTTCTTGACTAGTTCAGTATCTAGCAGAAACTACGAATTGTTTACGTAGTACTGAATACTTAAAGTATGTACTTCGACATCCAAAAGCTTATAGAGTTCTAAAAGGATTTTGTCGCAGAGTCTGAAGTCAAACCCAACCAACAGCGTTAAGATTACTCTTACTAAGCACCAAAAATTATTCATTTTCTTTGTTGTGTGAGGAAAACTCTATTGTATTAAGGACATTGTCCTTGACGTTCGCGTTGTTAAGCCTGGTTCTCGTATGTCGCCGACCCATGATTTAGATGCATGTTAAGTAAAAGAATAAAAGCACTGCTTTTCTGCATTGTTCTTTATTACTTAACATGCTGCTGCACTTCCCATTTTAACATGCATCTAAATCACAAATCGGCGACCATCGGCGTAATATGAGAACCAGGCTTTAAGCAAGCTTAAGCTCCCTAATTGGTCGCTCTGACAACATTTCTACGTCAGTTTATCGTAAACCCACTTTATTTCGTGGTTTATTTACTAATTTTGACAGCTTCATTCCCTTGTCTTTTAAACTTTTGTTTTGTTTGTTTACTCTTCTTGATCGTTATTTCAAAATTTGCTCTTCATACCATTTGTTTCATTCCGAACTAGCTAAACTTAAGAAACTCTTTCTTAAAGTGTACATGAAACGAAAATTAAGTTTGTCTTATTTGAAAGAACTCTTAAAATAATGGGGAATATCAATTTACAGCTTTTTCATATTTTACTTAGTTCTTGAGATATTTAGACTTATGTGATATTCAAATGAGATAACTTATGGTTCGTTTTTTTCTAATTAACATATTCGAAAATCGTGAATATTTTTAAGATTATTGATCAAAATCACTTGTAACTTGTCTTCCATGTTTAGTTGCATGAACTGTAGAACTATGCAAAGTTTCAAGTGATTTTGTTCAATAATCTTAAAAATATTCGCGATTTTCGAATATGTTAATTAGTGAAAAAACGAACCATAAGTTATCTCATTTGAATATCACATAAGTTTAAATATCTCAAGAACTAAGTAAAATATGAAAAAGCTGTAAGTTGATATTCCCCATTATTTTAAGAGTTCTTTCAAATAAGACAAACTTAATTTTCGTTTCATATACACTTTAACAATGGCTATCCTAATGTTTTTTTGACCGTGTACCCAATTAGCTGTAATAGAGCTAAATAATAGAGGTAAAAAATATTCATATGACAACAATCAAGCAAATTCCAATGGCATGCCTGCATGGAGTCTGAGAAACGTTAACTGCATGGCAGACAATTTTTTGTTTTCTGTCTGCGGTCCCCGAAACAAATTAACTTTTTCCACCCCTGCCTACCATGCATGTAGCCCAAGTAACGAGTCAACATTCTGTCCTGATAATCCGTGTATTTATTAAGACTCAACCATCTGTATCATGCATGTCAGTCCACATTCTGCAACGGCCTTTTATAACAATCGTTACGTTTCAAACGTCGCTCTTCTCATGCGCCGAACCACGGGCCGATTTTTTGCGGTTTCTGAGGTTTTTCATAGTTCGACGAATTAAGTTCGAAGTTTGAATCAACGCCGCTCCAGAGCAGCTCCAACGTCGAATTCGGCCCGTAGTTCGGCGCATGAGAAGAGCGACGTTTGAACAGCCCTTAGTAATCCCGCGACTTTGGAGTCGTCCATCCTCTACCGCATTGCATCGTCAAACTTGCAAATTACATTATAGATTGTCCACGAAACAAAAATAGAAGGCTTCTGTATATGTATGTATGTATTTGACTTATAATATTAAGATATTCTTGTGCTTAACCAAACATCCGTTTTGTTTCAACGTAGTTGTCTATTGTTGTCATGGTATTCACAGACAACATGAAAGTTTGCTTTACGCTTATCGTAGCTTATGTATGTATTTTAGTGTTATAATGTGACTTCTATAATATTAAGATATTCTTGTGTTATAAACTTAACCAAGTATCCGTTTTGTTTCAGTATTTTAAGGCTCAACTACTTACTTACATAGTAATATACGCAGCCTAGTTGTCTATTGTTGTCATGGTATTTATAGACAACATGAAAGTTTGCTTTACACTTTTCGTAGCTTATGTTTATATGGAGCTGCGAATTACCCTGATATACCCACGTTCTGTATATAAGAGCGAGTTAGCTGGCAAGTTGTAATATTTGAGATGATTATCGTCAACAAAAGTGACATAAAGCAAGGAATATAGCAAATTCATCCCCGTATGGCGACGTCTAATATTAAGATATTCTTGTGTTATAAACTTAACCAAACACTCGTTTTGTTTCAGTACTTTAAGGCTCAACTACTTACATACATAGTAGTATACGCAGCGTAGCTGTCTATTGTTGTCGTGGTATTCACAGACAACATGAAAGTTTGCTTGCTTATCGTAGCTTATGTTTATATGGAGCCGCGAATTACCCTGATCTACCCAGTTTGCTGGGATAAAATTTACATTCTCTTTATATAAGAGCGAGTTAGCTGGCAAGTCGTAATCTACTACGAATATAGAGAATACATCCCCCGGTATATGCCGAGTTACTCGCGGGAAAAAGTGTTTATATACATGGAGAAGTGTTTATCCTGCCTTGCCCAGATACCGGCTGTCGATGCCAAGTTCTCGCCAACGTGAGTTACAAGTACCTGGCTGGCCGACCTATTGAGTTTGAGAAGTGAAAGTATGCCTATTACATTTCGCGGTACCAGTCAGACTTAGTTTCTGTTTGCACGGAAAGCCAGTCTAGAGAGTTAGGCGTGAATCAAAATTTCAATTCAGTCTAGCAGGTGATCTGAGATTAGAAAATAAACATTAAAAATTTACAAATGGTAATTTTATTTGTTTTTTCTGGAATTGTCGGTTGATAATTTTACTCGGAAAAGTTTAATGACAACCCGTCCCCCAGACGAGAATCGAACGCGCAATCTTTTGATAGCCCGCAAGATTATCTTACCTGTATGTATATGTATGTATGTATGTAGGTATATACGTATATATATATATATATATATATATATATATATATATATATATATATATATATATATATATATATATATATATATATATAATATATATACTATTTACAGAGTGAATAGCCGTTCTGAATCGGGGTATACCTCTGTAAATTAATTCTAAAAACGATCAATTAATTAGTATGTTCATTGGCGTAGTAATTTTTACTCCGCCTACCTGTGGTAGGCCGACTGCGTGTCTGTTTTTTCTTGTTTTTTGTTGGGGTTTTTTAGGTCGCGCAGATGCATTTTCGTGTATCTTACTTCCAGTAGTATTCATGCTTTTCGCGAGCCACGTTGCTTGCTCAATGGCGTCTTCAGGTCTTTACGCAGTTACGCTTTTGCCAGTTTTGGACAGCTTTGTTTTAGTGAAGGTGTTCTTGGACGTTGATGGTAGATTTTGAACGGCGGTTCATCAATAATGTGGCTGACAGTGACTATATGCTCACAATGCTTACAACTGCACAAATAAAAAATAGTAAATACTTGTAGGAGCGGTCAAAGCACCCAATTTTAATCATAATGTAGAAACTCACATTTAGTTGCGTAGCTTCTCTGCGCAGTTATTTGTCGACCAGTCATGCAGTAGCACTGCCATGAATTCTTATCTGTTTCGGCTATTTGTAATTTGTGTCGATCCGACACTAAACTATGCCCGATGATGAACTCGTGTCTCATAACTAAACACTTTACCTGTACATGTTTACACTTCTATTTATACGGAGGCGCGGCGCTTCGTCGCTCGTAGAGATCGACTTGTGGCAAGTCTAGCACACCAAACTGGCCAGTAGGCTATTTCATCACCAGAAATTTTGGTCATTTGTGCCGCTGCTCTCTGTCGCCTAATAATATAATTATGTATTCTAATGCGTTTGATTCTACTGTATTCTATTGTATTTTCATTATTCAGGTCATTGAGTTCTTTAGAATTTGACTAAATCGTGCATGTATATGTATATATAAACAACCTGTAAACGGCTATAAGAACTGTGAAATCAAGCAAGTTCAAACGCTTTTGGAAGCACTATGCTAGGGACAAATCAGGATCTTTACGTGCTCAGGAAGTAGGCTGACTCATGCCCAATGCATCGCGATCTGGAGGCTTCGTAGACCCTATCGCCCGTAACGCTGTTGGTCAATTTGGCCAATTTCTAGCACCTGTTTACAAAGATTACTATGGCTAACACTATGGATAGTGGCGCTTTTAGTGCAAAGATAAGACAAGCTAGGGAAGTACTTTGTCGTCGAGCTAAGAAAATGTTTTTTTTTAGCCGTTACAACTGTTGCTTAGTCCATGCGGAAGTAAGATGGATCTGGCCAAAGAAGAAATATATCACCGTTTAAGCAAAATTTGACTATTGTCTGCTCTCATTATTTACTGTTGAGAATCTCCATTATTATGGTCGTTAATGGGCACACGCGCCACCATCTTGTCCCAAATTTCTGGCAGTCTTCTACATATTGATAATATTACCTTTAATACGGCTATACAATAACAACTCGCGATCGAATGACGATATCCTACACCAACTAGACCTAAAGCTTTATGACGAGTCTATATGGCTTCACTTGAAATGTTAGCGTTAGATTTTAACGACCGCAATAAGTCAACATACGTATAGTCACTGTCTGTACTAAATTTAGCTGTGACATATAGTGAGAGTAAGAGAGAGAGAGAGAGAGTGTGAGGACCTGGGAAAGAGAACGAGGTTGTTGTTGGACGAATTGTCAAGGCGAAGAGAAAGCGTGTTTGTGATTACGAACACTACATCCTTGAGCTAAAGTTATTAAAGTTTATTAGAAAATACAATCCTCTGAAGCGCTTGTTTTTGACAGGAAGAATTGAAATGAATTTGTTGCGAAAGAACTGAACCGTGTGAGAACTGAAACATGTCACTTCAAAGGAAGCGTAGAATTCATCCGGGATACCACGGATACGCTATAAAAGAAGTACAAGCCATTACAGCCGTGATTGAAGGTGATATAGGGGAAAGAGAACAGAAGCTGCGAGACATACGAGCAAATTTGATTGAAACCGAAAAGAAGGTAGAGAAACTAAACGACGAGATCTTAGAGTTGATTGGCGATGAAATCATAGTTAGTGGATGGGGATGGTTTGGAAGCCCACTGTCTTTCAAGATTATGCAATGGTCATGTTATTGTGTTCATGTTGGAGGAAGGCAATTGTTGAAGAAAAGAAATTCTATGGACACGTGACGACGAAGGACTACACAACGAACAAAGGACTTACAACACGTGACGACCAAGGACTGCACTAATTAAACCCGAACGTTGCTATTGGATGACTGCTTCATTATTCGGAAAATACAATACGTTCAGTGACCGTGAAATTAGATAAATTGAACAAAACCATAGAACAATGACTTTTGCCGAGCTTCCAAACCATTTACCTTCATTAACTATGATGAAATCAACATGGAGGACGAAATAGCCGAAGGCAACAATATGCGAAGGAGTATGCGAAGAGGAATCGACGATATCGATAATCTTCTAAGGGGCGGGAACAATGAAAGTACTACCAACACAAGTCAAGCAGAAAGCCCACAAGTAAGAGCTAGACTGCCTAAACTTGAATTAAAGAAATTCTCAGGCTCAGTGCAACAATGGCAAATGCTTTTGGGATCCGTACAAATACGCAGTGCACAAAAATTCCCAGTTGTCGACGATTGATAAGTTCACGTATATCTGAAAAGTTATTGCAAGGTCGGCGAGTTCAACAATTATGGATTTGTCGTTGACTGAAGGAAATTATACTGCTGCAATTGAACTGTTGAAAGATAGATATTATGGTGACCAGTGACGAACAAGCCATTATAAACTCTCACATGGAACGTTTATTGAAACTAACCCCTGTAAGCAGCGGAAAGGAGATTTCTAAACTACGCAAGTTGTACGATGCCATTGAGACACACATTAGAGGTCTAGAAAGCATCGGAGTAAAAGTTGATACATATGGAACACTTTTGGTGCCAGTGCTCCTCTCAAAATTGCCAGAAGATTTGAAGCTCGAAATATCTCGTGGAGTTGAAACTGGTAAGTGGAAACTCGATGACTTAATTGTTGAAAGCTTTAATTGAAGAAATAAAAGCCCGAGAGATGCGATACTGGCCCGGTTGTTAATCCTCCAAAGGACAACAGAAACCAACGAAACACGACAAATTCCTTCCTAACACCAGACGGAGATGAAAATTGTGCATTTTGTATGGGACATCATAAACATGTGGATTGCAGGAGAATCAAAGACCCTATAGAAAGAAAAAGGCTTGTTAAAAGGTATGGACGGTGTTTTATATAGGTTTAAAGAAGGGACATAAAGCATGTACGTGTGATGCATCAATTGTTTGTCTTTGTGGGAGACACCATCACCCAGCCTTGTGCGATGAAAGAGAAAATAAAATGCCAAAGAAAAGCCAGGAGAAAGAAGGAGAGATAGTTGAAGGAGCCAGTTCATCACAGAAATCCAGTCCAAAAGTAACATTGTACATACATTCAAGGTCAAATGTTATACTGCAGACGGCTATCTTCCTGTTCACCTAACCCCTCTACAAGCAAAAGGATAAGCAAACCGATAACCCCAAGGCAGATGGACTACGAGTTCGAGTTATGTTTTATGCTGGGAGCCAGAGATCGTATATTACAGAGAAAGTAGCCGACCTATTGCAATTAAAGAGCTTGGGCAAAGAAATCATGGAAACTTGTACCTTTGGAGAATCTGAAACAAAAATATAGCAGAACGAGAAGTGGTAAAGTTAAATGTAGACCATCTGTATGTGTATGTGTGTATGAGGACGGAGACATTGAGATTGAAGCCATCAAAGTTCCTGTCATATGCAAAGCCATACAAAACCAGCACGTTGAGCAAGCGAAAAAGGTGCACCCTTACTTGAACAAACAATGTTTTTCAGATGTTTTGCCAAGAGAAGATAGTTTGAAAGTGCATGGATGTCCTTATAGGTGCTGACTACTTGTGGGAGTTCGTGCATAAAAGGCCAAGTGGAGCGAGTAGAGAAAGATGAGCCAGTTGCTGTCATGACGACCTTGGGTTGGGCATTGTCAATCCCCAAAGGAGAAACGAGACAGAAGCACATCTAGTTACCCATGTGTTGAAAGTCCAGAGCCAAGAATTGGATAGAGTTGAGCAAGAGCCATTGTCTGGTGTGACTTGCAACGATTATGGGATTTTGATTAGATTGGGATCAGAGAAAGAGATAGTGTACATGAAGATTTCCTGAAGATCAAGTTAGAATGTGGGAGATAAACAGTAGGATTGCCGTGGAAGGAACACCATTATGAAACACTGCCAATGAATTACGACAATACTGTGCAGAGATCAAACAGCCTGATTAGAAGGTTGAAGAAGACCCCAAACCTCCTGAAAGAGTATGATGCAGTCAGCAAAGATCAATTGTCGAAGGGACTGGAGTGATAGAAGCTGTAAGTGCGTTGGAAACCACTGAGGAGGGCAACACTCATTACCTACCACACCATGCTGTTTTGAGGAAAGATGCCAAAACAACCAAGCTATACGCGTAGTGTATGATGCGTACTCAAAAGCAGAAGGAAAGGGACCATCGTTAAAAAATTGCTTACACATAGGGCCATCGCTCACACCATAGCTGTTTGATATACTTCTTCGGTTTCGGTACAACCCAATTGCCATGATCGCAGGCATAGAGTAAGCTTTCTTAAATGTCGGAGTTGATGCTTTAAGATAGAGAATGTCTACGATTTTTATGGGTGGATGATGTAGAAAAGAAAGATCCACTGATCGTTGCCTACCGAATCTGAAGAGTGGTGTTTGGAGTCAACTCGTCTCCATTCTTGCCGAATGCAACCCTGCGACATCACCTCGAAAAGTACAAGTCTGAAGATCCAGAGTTTGTGGAGAAGCTTTTGGAAGAGCTTGGACAGACATGGAATCGGAAGGAAGACACAATCAACTTCACGTTTGATGCGTTAGTGGAGTTTGCTGAAAGTTTGAAGCCAACCAAACGAAATCTGTTGAGGATAACCGCCAAGTTCTTCGACCCACTTGGAATGCTTAGTCCAGTGACGGTTGCAATGAAGATCCTGTTCCAAGATGCCTACATAGCCAACCTTGACTGGGACGAAACTTTACCAGAAACGTTTCAGGCACAGTGGGAGAAATGGTTGAATGATTTGAAGAAAGTCAACACGATAGCCTTCCAGCGTTGCATCTTCACGGGGATGGATGAGAAGGTCGAGAAGTATGAGCTACATGGATTCGGAGATGCGAGCGGCAAAACTTACTGTGCAATAGTTTATCTGGTATGCCAGACTAACAACCACCGTTATGTCCGCTTGTTGGCAACGAAGACCCGGGTAGCACCCTTGGCTAAACAAGTGATGGCACGCCTTGAACTGATGGCAAGTCGTATTACAACTCAGTTGTTGAACACCGTGAAGAATGCCCTTATAGTTCGAGAATACAGATCGAACATGCTCATCTTTGGTCGGACAGCATAACAGCCCTGTTTTGGATCAAGGGAAACAAAGAATGGAGCCAATTCGTACAGAATAGAGTGAATGAGATCCTGAGGCTGACTTCCAGAGAACAATGGGATCATTGCCCAGGGATGGAGAATCCAGCGGACCTCGGATCAAGAGGTCCAATATTCATCATTCATAAGCAAAACTCAAAAGAAATTAAGGTTTTAAAAGCCATGACAGAAGGAGGAAGACAAACGGCTTGTATCATTGTTCAAGGATACAGTCCAATGCTTGGTGACCTCACTGAAAAGTGTAAAGAAACAGTATGACAGTCACTTAAAGGCGGTTTTCCACTAGGCGAAAAATGTCGCGCGAAGCGACATTTTCTTTTGTGTCGCAAGCTCTCGAGTGGAACTGATTAGCCAAGACAAAAGAAAAGTGTCGAGTCGGTCGACAAATATCGCCTATGGCACGGCGGAATGAAAATTAGATTTGCTAGGGGAAAACCGCCTTTAAGCAGGCTATGATGTTTTAAGAACAGAAAGTACATATTTGTAGATGCAAATTTCTCAAACTCATTTATAATTCATCGGCTAATTGGCCAATCAAAGAAAAATATTCGGTCATGTGTATGAGTTTTGAAACCCGGTAACGGTCGCGCAAACAGAATTTATGATTGAGAAATCAGATTATAAATGGCACAAATGTAGCGGTTGTTACAACTTAACTCTACTAAGGCGTTAAAATGTTTAATCTCTAGCGTGGGTTTGTATCCGCATTCTTGTAAGTTAGTACATTGACGTAGATAATGTTTGTATACCGTATTTGGCAAAGAAGGTATTGGTGAATAACTACGCAGTTTGTTCCTACACAACGATTGACGTAATGACCGTGATTCAGCAAGCTGGCTGTTGCTGAAATGTAAGATCTAATATATATATATATATATATATATATATATATATATATATATATATATATATATATATATATATATATATATATATATATGTATATGTATGTATTTTCAGTTTTAAAAGTCATGGCAGAAGGAGGAAGAAAAACGCCTTGTATCATTGTTCAAGGAGGTGCATACAGTTCAATGCTTGGTGACCTTACTGAACAGTATAAAGAAGCAGTACGACAGTCAGTTAAAGCAGGCTATCATGTTTTGAGAACAGTAAGTACAATTTGTCGTATGGCGACTGCCTGGGGCGCCTTTGATACATACCGTAGAATCCCCCATTAGCTTACTTTTGGTTGTATCCGCTGTTAGGGCCTTTACAGTCGGGGGGCAGCTACTTTTGAGGGATCACTACATTGGGGTGGTAAAATACGTTAACATACTGTGGGTACGAAGTAAATAAAGTATTTGCAGATGCAATTTATGTTTGGAAGAGAAGCTTTGTATCATGAAAGCAGACAAACACTTTTTACTCAATAAAAGATGAGAAATCATTTCGACATGCAGGCATAAAAATAAATTTAATATCTACAATCTAAACAACAATGAAAACAAGCAAAGGAATTTGAGGAATCCACCGCCCACACGCCCACCTTTCGACCAAAACCATTTGAGGAATGCATTCATTGTTTCACCGCCCACACGCCCACCTTTTGACCAAATCCATTTAAGCGGCCCACGAATCGAAACTACTCTGTTACATGAAGATCGCCCCGCGTGCGTGAAACTGGCAGTTGCGACACTCAACATTTTGAGGTAAGTCCACTTAAACTATACTATATTCGCTCTACCTTTATGGTATTGAGCACTTTCCGACATTCCGTGAACAAAATCACACGTACCATAAGGTAGAGCGAATATAGTATTGTGGGCTTACCTCAATATATATATATATATATATATATATATATATATATATATATATATATATATATATATATATATGTAACAATTATACCATGAGCTCGAGTCGTATATGAGCATGTCATAGCCAACGAGGCGCTTTTATAATATAGCAAAATATGTTATGATAATTAATGCAAAATTGTTGATTTATTGCAATAAATTATATTAATTGAATATCCGCCACATGCGTATTGTAGTTTACGTTTTCAAGTTTCTCGCAATTGCTGAGTTGAAAACAGCTTCAGAATTTCCTCTCAGAGCCAAAAAAATACACATTGAAAAGATTGAATGAAGAATAAAAACAGCTTTGAAAAGTCAAAAGGTGGGTGATTTATTTCTTAATCTGTTGTGGTTGTGAATCTTTGGCTTTCTAAATGGATAAAGAAGCTAAAAATATAACTAATAGCGAAAATTACGCGTTGTTTTCCAATATTTCTAACCTGAATGAATAACACAGTTTTCATCCATAATGATTTATTACTTCAAAAACCCACTTTGCTGAGTAATAATAATGGTTGTACTCATAAATATGTGTTGTTAGCTCAATTCTTGTGGTTTTTAATTTGTCTGACAAAACATTCTTGTCAACCTGACAATTCAAATCGGGTTTTGTAAACTCTTAAGACGGTTTTTAAAGTGGATTTACCATCTTAACTTTGTAAATTGTGCATGTGGGTTGTGCATTTTGTGTTAAATGTTAGTTTCCCCTTCTTAGCTCACGTTTTTCTGAGCTATAGGTTGAAAAAAACAGCCAGTTTCATCTGCAATAGTTTAAGAAAACTACGCCGTCATTTTGTTTTTCACTACTCGCTGTATATGAGCTGATATACAGTTAGTAATGCAGCCAATCAGATTGCAAGATAACTCATATACCAGTAATAGCTATATACATATATATTATAATTTATTATAATTATAAATGTCAACCTTCTGGGGTTTTTTACGTGTAGGGTGGCACAGCAGTTGATGCGGTAGAAAAGGCCATTCGTATTTTGGAGGATAATCCAAATTTCAATGCAGGTCGTGGCTCATTATTGAATGATAAACGCAAAGTTGAATGCGATGCGATGATTATGAATGGAACCAGCATGGAAACAGGTGGAAGTGCCAGTCTCATGTTTGGGGCTATTTTAATATATTTATAATATTTAGCATTTTCTGATAGGAAGTACATATGACATGAAAATTAAGTTTGTCTTATTTGAAAGAACACTTAAAATGACAAAGTAACATCTTTTGCAGTGTTTCCTTTCATTGCTTCGTTCTTGAGATATTTCAGTTTGTTTGATATGCAAATTAAACATCTTGACGTCGCATGTGCTTAAGGTTACAGGATATCCTAAGAAGCCATTTCTAGAAATTTGTTACCGCTCGCTCAATTTTTCCCCGATTTGTCTCAAATTTGCACCAAATGTAGTTAAGTATGTAACGGACACTATCGTATTATACAGTAAATAAGAAATAAAATATTGTTGCAGATATACTCCTCAGTTTAAAATCACAGTACTTTCGCGCCGCGGTTTAAGGCGGTCTTTGGTTTTACCAAAAAGCTCTCAATTTATCATATTTACACTTCTCAACGTTTGCTCTAAAAAGTGTGTTCGCGCGTTTTATTTATGAAAAAATTACCTGAGTTACATGCTTTTATTTCTCAATTGCTTGTGCCACAACATAGGTCGAGAAATAAAGTATCCTAGCTGCTAAATCACTACATTAATAAAAATATGCGAACACACTTTTTTAGAAGAAACATTGAGAAGTGCAAATACTGTACGATAAATTGAGATCTTTTTGGTAAAACCAAAGACTGCCTTAAACTGCGGGGCGAAGGTACTGTGATTTTAAACTGATGGGTATATCTGCAACAATATTTTATTTCTTATTTACCGTCACATACTTAACTACATTTGGTGCAAATTTGAGACAAATTTGAGACAAATTGAGCGAGCGGGAACAAATTTCTTGAAATGGCTTCTTAGGGTATCCTGTAACCTCAATGACTTATCGGAGAAGTTTTTATATCTTTGCTATTATCAAACCAAATTTATTCGAAGGAATTATGTGGGTGTGTTTCTTCAACAACGCCAAACATATAGATTTTCAAGTGATTATGTTTGATAGTAGCCAAGATATATAACCTTCTCCGATAAAGGAGAAGGGAGCACGGTTGGCGTGTGCTGTTAGGGCGCTGCCTCTCACCAATAGTTAAGCCCGGTCGGACGGGGTTAGTACTTGGATGGGTGACCGTTTGGGAATAACCCCGTACTCCGCCAGCTTTGGGACTTATGTGAGTAGAGTTTAGTTGGTCTCTCCTGTGCTCCGAGGGTTTTTCGCCGGGTTCTCCAGTTTTCCTCCCTCCCTAAAATCAACACCTAGGTCTTAGTTGTCTACACACAGGAGTTTGGTGTCAATTGGGACGAAAGTTCTGTTCCTCTCTCCTGCCACACGTTAAGTGGCAAATTCAATAAATTCAAATTCAAAACTCATTATTTACGTGTACGTCAAAACATGTAACAAAATACATCAAAAACGAAGTGCGCGTATAAAACGAATTTTCACTTCAATTTATGTATTTGGAAGAACACCAAAGATTACATACGATGATTAAAAATGGCTTTTACATGACTTTCTCAAACTCATTAATAATTCATGAGATAATCAATCAATCAGAAGCGCTGAATTACACCACGTGAAGGGACTTGAAATACCAGGGAAGTACTGGGCAGAGGACTTGAAATATTACTTCACACAATCGGTTATTCATCCATACACTAATTACTAATGCACTAATTCATTTTGGGAATACACTAAGTGATTTTGAGAAGTCATGTAAAGGCCTCCAATTCGGACTAGACCGGGTTTTCAAGTACTCGGAATTCGTTGCAGTCCTCGGCTTTGCCTCGGACTGGAACGAATTCCTCGTACTTGAAAACCCGGTCTAGTTCTCATTGTCGGCCTTTACATATAACTTCAAATCTTCTCCCATTCTTGAGTTATTGGCTATGCAATTTGAGCAATGACTTCACACGTTGTATGTGGGAGAAAACGGAGAATCACTCATATTTTTGGATTGGTTTGACTAAACTGAATCAAACGTTGGGAATTTCCCTAGGCGGGTATGGTCCGATTACATCTACAATGTGTGATTAAATATCTATTCTGGGAAGACGTTTACAACAGCACGCTAGATCAATAACTGTCACTCTGAAAATGACAGCCGGACAGGCCGCCGTAACGTCAGATTTCAATCTAAGTCATCCGGAAGAACAATATTTACCGAATGAACAGTCACTTGGATTCAAACCACTTATTTTAAGTAAAATCATGGCATTGGGGGTACTAAATGGTCCCTAAACCGAGGGATGGCCGTAGGTAACCCAGTGAACTCGATGTAAGTTAAAATCTCATAACTGGAACGCTAACGCGTAAACCAAAAGCACAGAATAAACACTATACAGAAGGGCCACTCGGGTCGGAACCTTTGAAGTTTTTGTCTCCGCGCATGTCGCATTACGCATGTTGCTCAGCCAGTAAACTGCATGTTCTGGCCAATAAGCACGCTGAGCTGGCGGTCCTAGCCAGTAAACTGCATATTTTTGCATAAAAATACGAGGACACGTTGTACCGCTAAGTGGCCCTTCTGTATACTCTTTATTCTGTGCCAAAAGGTAAGGCAAAAAGTTCCAGGCCCCTACGCGGTTTGCAGGTAGGTTTCAGTCTCCCACAAAATGTTTTTACACGGCCGCCCGTCTTGAGCGAAAAAAGGTTTGAAAAATTATTTATCAAATTATTTTGTCAGATTCAACGTGCATTTAATGGTTTCCCATTGTTATGTGCAGTGCTGTTGTTGTTTTATTTACTGTATAGCAGACCAAAACTATACAGTAAGTTAAGCTAGGGATGAAAATAGGCTGAGGAAACAGACGTCCTTTTCCTGGCTAGGATGAAAACAGCCAGCTGAAAAGGTGAGAACAAGAGTGAGAAAGCTATTCTTGTACGAAGCTCCACTCAAAGTAAAAATACTGTTTACAATCAACAAAGTATAGAATACAGTTTCTGGATTAACACTGTTATTCTGCTGTAGTTGGCTCGCTAGCAAGTCTGTTTGCTATTGCTTACTTTGTGGGGAGCCCGCCAAGAGCCTCGCACCAATACCTTGAAATTCGCCTATTCAGCTTTGCAACAATCTTGACAGAGTTACTCAGACCACAGTCAATAGGAGAGACACTTCTGTTAACAATGTTCACATCACCCTTTCTTCAGCAGTGTGCCAATCTGCTAGCATCGCCTGGATGATTATTGTGACGGACGATTTCCTCATTAATAGAAATGAAGGACATTTAGTCTAATTGTCCCTCATGGACGTTTAATACTAAACGTCCCTAATGCAGTATTAATGAGGGAAAGGTGAGCATGTTTATCGCAATAAATACAAATACCATAAATACAAGTGGCCCATTTCGAACTGAATTTTTTGTTGCACAAGCACTTCACTATTATCATCATCGTCTTTATAGGCGCAGTGATGGCCGTGTCTCGTTTTCCTCACCCAGTGTCAGTGGCAAAATGCGTGATGCAAAGGACCAAACACTGTGCTATGACCAACGAGGGAGCCCTGGACATTGCTATAGAACATGGTTTAGAAATTGTGGAGCCCGAGGACCTTGTAACGGATGAAGCCAGGGACAGAGTTGGTATCAACTATGAGAATTACGAAAAATTCATTCGCAATCACTATATGGGACAACCCATACAAGAACAACTTCTTCACGACACCGTTACGGCAGTTGCTATGGATGAAAATGGACACATCGCATGCGCTACGTCAACAGGTAATTTTAAAAGCCTGTTACACCACCACTGACGACACCGATATATATATATATATATATATATATATATATATATATATATATATCGGTCGAAACGTGACTCCTACGTTTTTTTATTTACAAGCTTTGACAATTTGATAAAAAAAAATGGCAGGGAAGTCCCACAGAGTTTGTGGCTCCATTACGGGATCCCCAAAATAAAAAAATAATATGAAAAACATTAAAACATAAATACTAAAAGTAACTTCTAACCTAAGACTCGTGAATACATAAATTAATAGCACATTTTAACAAGACCGGACAGAGGACGGCACGAGTGACATTTCACAGACGGTTTTAAAAGTTTGTGGAGTTTCAACATTGTATACGTGTTCGGTTGTGTGGTGGTAGTATTCTAACAGTTTAGATTTAAATTGACCAATAGAGAGTTGACATTTCGCAAATGTGATAGCAAAGAATTGAAAATTATCGGTGCTCTACAATAAAAGCTGTTCTGAAAAATTAGAGTGTTTACTTTAGGAATATTTAAAATAATTTCATTTTTTTGGTTAGAACGCCTTGGTTACACGTTAGAGGACTTAACAAAAATGTAAGGGTCACTTGCAATACATAAACGTTTAAAGAGATATACTAAGTCAAGGTACTCTTGCCAGTAGGACAGAGGCAGAAGTCCTGTTTTTACGAGTCTATCCTGATATGTGACGTCGGATCTAAATGGCAATGACAGAATAAACTTTGTTGCACGACGTTGGACTCTTTCAACGTTGAGAATTAACGACACAGACTGCGGCGATCAAACTTGGGAACAGTATGCAAAGTACTCCCATAACTAAAGCTGTGTATAGTGCAGTGCGGACACGCTGATCATGAATATCAATTGAAGATCTTCTCTCGTCGGAGAAGACGTTCGCTGTTTCGGCAGTATATCTAACCTAAACTATATTTCGATTGTTGTTTCAACTACCTTAGTCTCCTTCGCAGAGCTTATGGCATAAGATAACGTCTGCGCAGGAGATTAACACTGCCTACGCAGCACGTTACTTTTACTTCACTATTTGGATTATATATATATATATATATATATATATATATATATATATATATATACATATAATACAACATACACCATACACCATACACCATACACCATACACCATACACCACCATACACCATACACCATACACCATACACCATACACCATACACCATACACCATACACCATACACCATACACCATACAAGAAGGCACTCAGAGACTGCATATACCTCCGCCAGCAGTTTATTAGAACAAAACATTTGCATAAAATAAGGATAATGAGCGCAATCAAGCATTTCTTCTACACGGGGAATCTTGTGGTCAGAATTTTTTTTAACTTCTCATCCAAGGTGGTATACCAGGAAAGATGAGAGGCCGCGTTGGAGACGCACCGTTAGTGGGCTGCGGAGGTTACGCAAATAAATACGGAGGGGCAACTACAACGGGACATGGAGAAGCGATAATGAAAATGACTTTGGCGAGAGAAGTTATTTATCGTCTAGAACAAGGAGATAGTGCTCAGGTAAGATTCCAGTCAACAACACGTTTTTGGCTTATTAGCGTATGAGCCAGACGGTTTGTTGGTACCACTCTAGGAGAAAAAAAGGTGACATACATTTTTGAAAATGTCTTTATGCGTAGAAAATGAATATGTGTGATAGTATTTGCCAAAGTGTCATCGGTTTAGCACATTATTTTGTCTTATGCTGCCATGTTAGATAGATCTAAACTTCTATTTTGCGATAGATATTTTGCAAAATATGGACAAAAATGGCTCCTTTTTTGTTGCACTGTGGGTATAATGTTTTTAGATCCTAAAAATGTTTAATATAATTAACAATTAGACAACGAGCCCGAGTTTTCGATGAGCAGATAGGCAAGGCTCACATTATTCTACGGAACGGAACGTGACGTCGCATTATTTTACGGAACGGAACGCTGCTAATGTTTGCAATGTTGATAAGTCGAATTTAATGCTGTAACGCTCAGGAATCTGGTCTTTTTTTAAGTACAGTTGAGTTGAATTTCCGAGCGATAACTCTCATAATCTTTTTATTTGACAAATATAATGTAATTGTAGTACTAGTATGGTTACAAACAGACTAGTATACATGCCCCCCGGTTTGGTAATTGGGTAACTTTGCTGGGTAGAAATTCTCTCTACTGATGACATGCAAATATACAACGGACATCTTATGCACAATTTGTTATTTTCAAAAGAGTCACTAAAAGGTTTTCATTTTTTCGGTTACCAAAAATGGCCATAAAAAGCCATCTATTATATAGGCTGAAAAATTGTTACGGAGGAGGTAACATTGGTGACAATATAATTTATTTCGGGTGAAAAAAAATGTTGGAAAGTAGCTTGTTGGTACCTAAGAAAAAGATCAATAGTTATCTGAGATAACTCGGGGTAAAGCGTTCACATCAAGCTAGAGTTATCTCGAGGGCCAGCAAGGGATAACTCGGTAGTTGCGTTTTATCATGTGAAACAGGCTAGCCACCGAGTGTATTGTGTATAGTGTACAGTGCATAGTGCATAGTGCATAGTGCATAGTGCATAGGGCATAGGGCATAGGGCATAGGGCATAGGGCATAGCGCATTGCGCATTGCGCATTGCGTATTGCGTATTGCGTATTATGTATTGTGTATTGTGTACTATGTATTATAATATTATACCTCAACTGTAAATTGTCCAGTCAGAGAGCTAGATTTAGAGGTAACCCAGTCTAATATGAACAGGTCCTAATGCTAGACAAATTTACTGGTCAAGGGCAGACGAATGTTTAAGGGTTCTCCCTTTGACGAGTAAATTTTCTGGTGTTGGACTGAGTAAAATCTTGGACTGAGTAAATCCTCGTGTGTTACTTCAATCTTTGACCTTTGATTGTATACGTGTTTCGTGGAGCGTAAACTGGAACTGATGTACGTGTCTCAACTTTGGAAACTACAAAACCTTAGTTTTTTATATTTATGTATTTTAATTCCTACGGGGGAGCGCCTCGCATGGGTCCTCGAGTCCCATTCGCGCTCTTCCGTTTGGATATCTTCATATATATTGTAAAGTATCCAATAAAGTTGTTTAAAATAAATAAACAAATAAATAAGAATATATTCCGTAAGACACTACATACACAGCATACTGTTGGTACACGAGCCCCTTTGAAAGCGTACCTATTTTTGCACTTTGCTAGAAGTCTGCAGAGGAAGCCTTGAAAAGGATGGAAACAAGTGTCAAACTTGGATATGGTGGTGTGACTGTCATTGATCGACATGGAAATTTCGGAAAGGCTTTCAACACTAAAGTGATGGTTTGGGCTTCAATAAAAGACGACGAACTAAAATATGGTATGGAGCTAGATGAATGCCACACCATCCGCCTTAGCGAAGAAAACGTATGACTACGCATTACATGTATCAAATTAACAGCCACCCAACTTAACAAACCCTTTATGTTTTAGAAATATATTTAACCATATTTCCTCAAATAAGCACCCATGCATGCTCTAATAAGAGCTCACTTCAAAAAAGCACCCACCTTTCCAGCACAAGTTTTAAATATGCGACACCCTTGAACAAATCTAGTAAGGAATATTATTTCCTTCTGTTTTCCAGTGGTATAAAGTAACAGTAAATTTGCACTATTTGACAATTGTTTTACGGCTTTTCCGACTCCTCGGTAGACTCTAAACTCTTACGCCCGCAATGTACACTGGACCTGGAGTACCAATATGGCCGCCAGTGGCTTCAAAATGTTTACTGCTGACTATAAATAAGGGATGAACAATCCACTTAAAGTGGCTCCACACAGTTTCTTGAAAAATGGAAAATACAAGTTTGAGAGTCCAAAATACGTGATTAAACAATTCAGGAAAAGAATAAAACTAAATGTTTTGCATAGTTAAACAATCTGACAATCAAAAATTGTTACCAAATAAATAGCAACAGTTGTTGCAATGGCAACAATGACTTTTCAAAATGGCTGCCAATTACCCTTCAAACTAATTTAATTAGAAAAAAACTTTTCGTTCTACAGAATTTTTTTAAAATCGGCCTATTGATTACTCATACTTCAAGAAAAGTTTTAATGAAAAAAAATTGGGGGTTACCAAAGTTTTTTTCGAATTAAATTAGTTTGAAGGGTAATTGGCAGCCATTTTGAAACGCTATTTATTTGGTAACAGTTTTTGATTGTCAGAATGTTTAACTATGCATAACATTTAGTTTTATTCTCTTCCCGAATTGTTTAATCAAGTGTTTTGGACTCTCAAATGTGTATTTTCCATTTTTCAAGAAACTGTATGGAGCCACCTTAATTAACAAACAGATTCTATTTAGTGTTGTCTGTTCAGTTATAGATGCACAGATGACGTCACAACGTGGTAAGAACAAAAAAGTGGCCCACGAGACGCAGTCAGTCACTGATGTTCTTACCACGTTGACACGTTGTGACGTCTTCGGTGCATCTATACCTGAACAGACAACAAAAAATGGAATCTATTTGTTTTATACAATACAATAATTTAATAGGTTTTTATCGAAACTCTTGCCGGGTTTGAGGCATGAAAAAGGAAAAAAGCAAGTCAGCTGACGTAATCTGACGTGTCCATGTGTCTATCTTCTAAGAGATCATGGCCAACAACCAATGAAAACACGCATAGCAACCAGGGTATTGTATAATTATAGAGAGATCAGTGACCCATGCCCCTTATGATCACTCGCCATCCACTACACCCACTTACTTGTTTTCAATTATCTCGTCTTCCTTCTTTCTTGAAAATGTGTTGTATTGTTGTCAAAGTACATGTATTTAGGCTTTAGTACAATATAGTTACCATTTACTGCAAAAAAAGACAAAAAGAGGTTTACAATAAATAGACTGATTATTCGGTTTCTTATATCCATTACAAGATAACACATAAATAAATAAACTGAACATGTTACACCTTGTATATTTTAGTATTTAAGGTAAGGCAAAATTATAGGCAAGTTATGGTAAGCCAAGGCAACCAGGGAAAGACAGGACCAGAAGATTAATTGGATCCGAATGTTGGATTCCTGTTCACACGATCCAATTTTACTTGTCAGATGTTTTTCTGAGGTGACCTGTTTGTTGCCTCCTCCGTAGGCCCTCGTTGCATCATGGACAAGATCGTGTAAAACATTTGGCAAAATTTGGCACGGAATAATTTTGCATAATTAACTACCATTAATAATCCATGGCTATATCCGAATATTTTGAAGAACATTGAAGACTTACGACATACGAACCCTAGCTTTAAAATGAAGGAATTGTTGAAAAAAGCAATTACGGTTGAACTTTGTTAACTTTCGGCAGAAATAATCAACGAAAATGCAAACCCGGAGACTCTTGGGTTTATACTTTTTCGGTTTCCGCAACAACTGAAACCTGAATATTTTAATACGCTACACTGTAGCCCACAATTTAACAAAATTAATAATTTCATTAACTCTTGGTCATCTGACAGTTTTTGATAGCTAAATAAAACAAAAAAAACAATAAGAAAAACCTGAACTTTCCTGACCTTGGATTGCAAGAAGGAACGAGAAGGGCGCTTCTAATGGCCTCGTCCAAGAACCCAGTAGACTGGGAGATGAAGAAAGTTATCGAAGATATTTGAGGATGGATACAGATACCTTCGAGGTAAGCTTTCAAGTCTAAATTTAGGGTAGGACTATAATTATGGCGAGTGAGAAGTCTGGGGATAGTCGGCTTCTTTTCATGTTGTCGGATGAAAATAGAGCAGGTTCTATTTCCATTCGATATTTCGGACTGTCAGATCCGATTGTCGAAAGGCCACTTTAAAGGCATAGATATAGGACTTATAGATTGCGGACTCACAACAGGATCACTGTTTCGATAATGTCCCCACTGTGGAGCACCTAAATGGCGACTCAAGCGGGCAAAACCAAGATGGCGGCTAAAGTGATCAAGTTGGCGAAAGACAAGAGGGGGCTTTTGTTGAGAAAATTACTGCTTTGAATTAACAGAAAGAAGAATACAATCAAGACAGAAGTGTTTTTGATAGTTTTGGTTGGCAATTAAAGCCATTTATCAGAGTTAATGACCAACCATGGTGAAGTGTTTTGCTGAATTTAGCAATCTACGTCAACAATAAACAAAAGTACCATAACCCTTTGAAGCCTGAAGACGAGTCTTTAGTATTTTATTCTGGCTAACGCCAGACGATTTTATTCAGCACAGGGAGAGGTCCAGTCCTCAAAGGGTTAACAAAAGTATTTCTACAATACACTCAGGTTATCTTAAGGGGATTTAAAAATAAAAGCAAGAAGTTCCATCACTGAACTACATCGATTTAACCGATCCAAAATTTGGACATTACGAATTGAAACTAATATGTTTTTCCAAACATACTGATGTTGTGGAGGTTCTCGACAGGCTTGAAACAATTCTTTACAGTTATCAGTCAATTCCAATTATGCCCCCCCCCCTCCCCCGGGCCAACACCTGGGCGTTAGACATTTTGGAGAAAAAATTGACCATGTCCCCCACCCCTGGGCAACAAATTCAAGTCTAAACCCCAAACAAAAACAGATAAATCGCTTCAAATCAACTCAAGAAGCACACAAATAGAAGACAACACATCATGAACTCAAGGTAACGCTATTTTATTGAAAAATTTGTCGTATTTTAGCTCATTTAACGTCCGATTTACTTAGAAGTTTGAAACCTTATATATCAAATATATTTCCGTTAAAATGCCCGCACGGCGCCCGCCACAAGTTGAGCTTGGGCGGCCTGTGGTGCGAATTAGATATACGTTCCCACAGCGCATAGGAAGTGCGAATGTTCCAAATCCCGACCCCCGGGTTATGTGCTTCTGGCGATAGCCCTACCTCCGGGATTAGCAAAAATGGTGAATGCCCAGGGGTGGCCCGGGGGGAGGGGGGGAATGGGCACAGCTAATTAGTTTTGCCCGGTTGAGCCGCCATTTTGGATCCCCCAGAGCGGGCCCATTCGTGGGGTTTCAAACAAATTGTCCCCTTTGCAAAATATTCCGGAAAGTTCATTTCGTCTCCAGAACCGAGTTGGTAATCAATATCTCCTATATCTATGTTTAAAGGTTCACACGATCCGATTTTGAAATCGGAGAGAATCGGAGAGAAATCGGATCCGACAAATCGGATCGTGTAAACGAGCCTTAAGAAAGATTCTGTCATTGATTGATCGGATAACTTTTGGACCTGGAAATCTATCTGTTTAAAATGCTCTTCCTCCCAAATCATACTCTTTTCTGAACCTGGCAGCTACTGACCTTCATCATTTTGTGTATTATATTTGTGTTTTTTGGTTGTAATAAGCCAGGTGTACTTAAATTGGAGCCTAGCTCCGTTGTACTGTCCAGCACCTATATACTTGGTTTTCATCTGACGTCACGGCGACCATATTGGTGCACAATCTTTATCCTATGGGCCATTAACTCTATTCTTATTCAAATATTTCGTATTGTTTCACCACCCCTAACGGGGCCACAGATCACGTGAAAGAAAACGATCCATACTTGTATATATTATATACGTGAAAGTGTAACAAACAAATAAAACAAACCACCGAAGCCAAAAGAACTACTCTACAAGTATTTCATAACACCAAGTATTTCATAAGTCATCCATACATGTCCAATACTGTCGAACTCATACGGGTGGTAAAGGTTCATTGACGACCCGTAAGCTGAATTTTCAGTTCGTCAAAACGTCTCATGCTGTCCATTACAAATTAACTCCACCTCGCAATGCAAGTCACACCCTCACCCAAAAACCGTAGTATGGTACTTTTACGGGTCGTTACGACCCGTAAAAAGCCTCATTATATATTCAGTGTGGCTAAGGTAGCCCACGAAAATGTTGTCGACCCGTACGAGTCGTGATGGGTCGTATGTTACTTTTACAGCTCGTCACCACCCGTAAAAACCCACCTTATATATTACGTATGCCATCACAATTATCATGTTTGATTGCCTCGTTCTTTCAAAACCTCAAACCCCTAAATATATCTCAAATGGCATTGCCTCCTTCAAAATCCCTAAATATCTCTGCAATTATCATATATCATTGCCTCCTCAAAACACAAAATATCTCTCTCAAACGCAATCTACAACGTCATATATGATTGCATGCCTCCTTCTTTTAAAACCTCGAACCCCTAAATATATATCTCAAATGGCAATTATCATATATCATTGCCTCCTTCAAAACCCAAAGTATCTCTCTCAAACGCGATCTACAATATCATATATGATTGCCTCGTTCTTTTAAAACCTCGAATACCTAAATATATTTCTCAAATGGCAATTATCATATATCATCACCTCCTCAAAACCCAAAATATCTCTCTCAAACGCAATCTAAAACATCATGCTATCATTGCCTCGTTGATTTAAAACCTCCAACCCCTGAATATATAGCCTGCGTGCAGACGCTTGTATTTCCATAGCTTGGGTAATTGAATGGTCGTGGCTAGATGGGATACTCGCAGTTGAGGTGACCGCGAGGTACTGGGTCCGAGTCATCTTCGGAACAATCATCGGGATTCGGATTTTTGTACTCGGATTTTTCAAAATGGCAGCAACAATTTCAATCCAAGGCGTGGTAAAAACTCTACGAAGAACATTTGAAGTAAGAATTTGTAAGAGTAATAAGATTTAAGACTAAAGCTTTTATTTTGTTAAGAATCGTGGTGCAAATTTAGTAAAATGCTTGTAGCAGTCTAGACGAATTATATATATATATATATATATATATATATATATATATATATATATATATATATATGTAATGTTTACAACACGAGCGGCCGTGTTGTATTGAATATACAATCACGAGCCGAAATAAACAACTTGTGAAATGAATGAATAGTAAAAATCCCTTTGGGATATTGAGATGCTAATTAGTTACAAGCACTAGTGGTTGTATCAGAAGAGTATACATCCACTAGTGGTTGTAACTAATTAGCATCATTGGTTTTAGTTTGTATGGGGTTTACAGGGGTATACATGTGACGTATACATGTGACGTATACATGTGACGTATTTCTGAAATTGGATTGGCTGCAAAACTCATGAATTAGTAATGAATTTCACAAATATATATATATATATATATATATATATATATATAATTAGTTTGAATATAGTCACAACTCTGAGTTTCACGCTATATGAGACCTTCTTGCCTGAAGATCGCATATAGCGTGAAACTCAGAGTTGTGACTCCTGTATTCAAACTAATTATCTTTCACTCTACCTGCAATGGTATTGAGCGCTCTCATATCCAACATCATATTTGTAACTCATCTGTTACTTATATTTGTCAATATATATACAGTATATATATATATATATATATATATATATATATATATATATATGTTGAAACAAAGTGGGGTGGACATGTGCCCCTGCCCCCATATAGCCCTGCCTCCTGAGATATATTAGTTCATTTGCACTTTGAGCAATAGGGTAACCCTAGGGGCTAGGACTACAGTTATCTCAACTTCCATGACTCCAATTGGTAATGGTAAAACATGGCTTTATTAGAATGACCTAGTTATTACATGGTACAACTATTATAATGGTAACATAATACAAACATTACATTACAATACATAGAATACATAGATTACATCAGTAGCGTAGCCAAGGAGGGGGGGGGGGGGCAAGGGGGTGCAGTCACCCCCCCCCCCACCCAGGTCTCAGACTGTTCTCGTGAAATGTTTAAATCCGTGGAGAATCTTGGGGGGGGGGGGGGGGTACAGTTGTTTTCCAAGTGAGTAGATAGTGATGTGTTGTATATTGCAGGCATAGAAATCCAAAATTTTCTGCGGGGGCATGCTGGACCCCCTAGGAGTTTGAGGTTCTCTCCCCCCCCCCAAACCCAAGACCCTGGCTACACCACTAGATTACAGATTATATTTACTGTATAATAAATTAATAATATCAATACAGATCAATAAAAATTGAGTATCTACAGTATAATACCAGACAGTAACCAACAACTGCAGGTTACCATTTGGCATTGCTGTTGGTAGTGGCTGTGTGTGAGTTACACATTTGAAGCATTCCTGGTTTCAAGGAAATGATATCTCTTCACAAAACGCAATAAAATAAATTTTGAATATATATATTTATATTCATTAATTTTGTATCATTAGATGACATTATATTGTAGCAATTCATTTTAAGCTTAATAATGCAAATTTATACAAAAATCATTTTGTAAGATATCATTTTGATTGTATCTATCTTGCTCATAGTATTTACAAGATAGTGCAAAGTGGTATTCATCGTCTCTTTACAGAATTTTAGGTGTACTTTCTCTATTGGTCCCATTTATTAAAGTTATTATTTGTGAATGCACCCCAATGATATATCCGAGTTGTAGAATAGAATAGGTGAGATTGTGCTTTCAAATATTTCTATTGAGTCATCTCAGGGGGGGGGGGGGGGGAGTAGAATAAACTTGTAAAAGTAACACATCATATTCTGATCTTTATAACTGTATATACCTCAGTTGTTAGCTGGGATAATTTGGGGTAAAGCATTAAGTAGCATACAGATGTTAGATGTGAAACAGAGTTTCCCAATTAGTTATCCCAACCCCTGAGATACTATAACTCGGTCTCATGTGAACAGGGTCTTTATAGGATAATAGTTGAGACATAATTCATAAAAAACTGTCTTCATGCAACATAAGATGTCAATTGAGTAGAAGGAAACTTAAATTTCATTATCAAAAATAAATACTTTGTAAGAGCTAATTTATATGCATGCAAAATAATAATAATTTAACAAGCCATTTACGAATAAGGTTAATACTTGTACATGTAGAGGTGAAATTTTCAACTGGCTCAATGAGATGTTTGCACCAGAGCCTTTGGCACACAGGATATAAACCCATTTTCATGTAAGGAATTCAAAACAAAAATTTACTTCAAAATGAGGTCATTCAAATTTTCCTTGGCCCCATCAATAGGTATAGATTTCATACCAGAGTAATTATGTATTCTTTAAAATACTTGAACTTATTAAAATGACAGAAAGTACATATATTATATCATATATCACAATAATCACATATCATATATCACAAATATGATATATCATGTATCATATATTTTATATCGTATCATATATACAGGGGCGTAGCGTGCCGGAGGTGTGTTGGGTGTGACACCCCCACTTTTTTGAAAACTTGTTGGGAAAACAGAGATTTTGTAGAGAAAAACGTGATTTCTCAGTAAATTGATCATTGATGGGAAATTGGGAAATTCGTGATTCGTCTAGATTACTACAAGCATTTTACTAAATTTGCACCACGATTCTTAATAAAATAAAACCTTTAGAGTCTTAAATCTTATTACTCTTACAAATTCTTACTTTGTTCTTCGTTAAGGCGTCTATTGTATTCGTTGAGTTTTTACCACTCCTTGGATTGAAATTGTGGCCGCCATTTTGAAAAATCCGAGTACAAAAATCCGAATCCCGATGATTGTTCCGAAGATGACTCGGACCCAGTGCCTCGCGGTCACCTCAACTGCGAGTATCCCATCTAGCCACGACCTAATTGAATCCCTATAAGCGTCTGCGCATTGGAGGCCAAAAGCTTGTTCTGGTCACGAGTAGACACATGGATTTTTAATCGCATTAAAATGATTAATTCGCGCAGTAAGGAATAATTATAGCTATTATTATTCATGGAGTCTCACTAGTGACTAGTATCTTTTTTTCAACCGCAATCAACTAGCTTCCACACCAACGAGGGCCACACACGAAGCAGATAACTTTTCAACTGCCCAAACGACAATTGTGTCTGTTAAAGTACAACGGAGAAGCAAAACAGCCACTCCAAGAATCTTTGCTCTATTGGCAAAATGCTGTGTAGGGGGACATACACACAAATCGCGCGCGCAGCTTGGCGCTGTGAAAAGGTCAGAGAACAAACTGTCCTTTTGTATCTGAAGGAGATCAGCTGAAAGTGTTCGAATATGTGCTCTTAGAAGAGTCCCAGCATTTTGCGCAAAACGAGCAAAGAAGACATTGTGAACTTTTCGTTGACAAAACTCGACCAAGAATTAAACAAGGAAAGAACCCCGCTGCTCAAGAGTGTTTTGATGTCAGCTTCTATACGTTCCTTTAAAGAATGCTTTGATTGCCTTAACTTGGTCTTCGAAAAGGCTATCAATTTGAAATAAATGACAAACGAGTCGCAGAGCACAATGAAAACATTCACCCATTTAACTTCGAAGCTTCGACAAACGCCATGTTTTTATAAGTGCATGCTCGAGCTAATTTTAGCGAATTCGTGATAAATTGCATAATTAACAAAGAACCAATCACATGCGGTTCCAACTTTCTGTGGAAAATCCACGTGACCAGAACAAGCTTTTGGCCTCCAGTGCGCAGACGCTTATAGGAATTCAATTACCCAAGCTCCGGAAATACAAGCGTCTGCACGCAGGCTACTGAATATATATCTCAAATGGCAATTATCATATATCACTGCCTCGTTCAAACCCAAAATATCTCTCCCAAACGCGCTCTAGAATATCATATATGATTGCCTCGTTCTTTTAAAACCTCGAATACCTAAATATATATCTCAAATGCCAATTATCATATATCATTGGCTCCTTCAAAACCCAAAATATCTCTCTCAAACGCAATCTACAACATCATATCATATATGATTGCCTCGTTCTTTTAAAACCTCGAACCCCCTAAATGTATATCTCAAATGCCAATTATCATACTCAAAACCCAAAATATCTCTCGAAAACGCAATCTAGAATATCACTATGATTGCTTCGTTCTTTTAAAACTTCGAATACCTAAATATATATTTCAAATAGCAATTATCATATTATCACTGCCTCCTTCAAACCCAAAATATCTCTCCCAAACGCGCCCTAGAATATCATATATGATTGCTTCGTTCTTTTAAAACCTCGAATACCTAAATATATATTTCAAATGGCAATTATCATATATCATTGCCTCCTTCAAAACCCAAAGTATCACTCTCAAACGCGATCTACAATATCATATCATATATGATTGCCTCGTTCTTTTAAAACCTCGAATACCTAAATATATATCTCAACTATGGCAATTATCATATATCATTGCCTCCTCAAAACCCAAAATATCTCTCTCAAACGCAATCTAAAACATCATGCTATCATTGCCTCGTTGATTTAAAACCTCCAACCCCTGAATATATATCTCAAATGGCAATTATCATATATAATGGTAATGATGGTTTGATAATGACTTTGAAATAGAGTCGAAATATTACCTCTCATTTTGTCTTATCTTGTTTTTAACTTGAATATATCACTGCCTCCTTCAAACCCAAAATATCTCTCCCAAACGCGCTCTAGAATATCAGATATGATTGCCTCGTTCTTTTAAAACCTCGAATACCTAAATATATATCTCAAATGGCAATTATCATATATCACTGCCTCATTCAAAACCCAAAATATCTCTCCCAAACGAGCGCTAGAATATCATATATGATTGCCTCGTCTTTTAAAACAAATGGCAATTATCATATATCATTGCCTCCTTCAAACCCAAAATATCTCTCCCAAACGCCCGCTAGAATATCATATATGATTGCCTCGTTCTTTTAAAACCTCGAATACCTAAATATATATTTCAAATGGCAATTATCATATTATCACTGCCTCCTTCAAACCCAAAATATCTCTCCCAAACGCTCTCTAAAATATCATATGATTGCCTCGTTCTTTTAAAACCTCGAATACCTAAATATATATCTCAAATGCCAATTATCATATATCATTGGCTCCTTCAAAACCCAAAATATCTCTCTCAAACGCAATCTACAACATCATATCATATATGATTGCCTCGTTCTTTTAAAACCTCGAACCCCCTAAATGTATATCTCAAATGCCAATTATCATACTCAAAACCCAAAATATCTCTCGAAAACGCAATCTAGAATATCACTATGATTGCTTCGTTCTTTTAAAACTTCGAATACCTAAATATATATTTCAAATAGCAATTATCATATTATCACTGCCTCCTTCAAACCCAAAATATCTCTCCCAAACGCGCCCTAGAATATCATATATGATTGCTTCGTTCTTTTAAAACCTCGAATACCTAAATATATATTTCAAATGGCAATTATCATATATCATTGCCTCCTTCAAAAATCAAAGTATCTCTCTCAAACGCGATCTACAATATCATATCATATATGATTGCATCGTTCTTTTAAAACCTCGAATACCTAAATATATATCTCAACTATGGCAATTATCATATATCATTGCCTCCTCAAAACCCAAAATATCTCTCTCAAACGCAATCTAAAACATCATGCTATCATTGCCTCGTTGATTTAAAACCTCCAACCCCTGAATATATATCTCAAATGGCAATTATCATATATCACTGCCTCCTTCAAACCCAAAATATCTCTCCCAAACGCGCTCTAGAATATCAGATATGATTGCCTCGTTCTTTTAAAACCTCGAATACCTAAATATATATCTCAAATGGCAATTATCATATATCACTGCCTCATTCAAAACCCAAAATATCTCTCCCAAACGAGCGCTAGAATATCATATATGATTGCCTCGTCTTTTAAAACAAATGGCAATTATCATATATCATAGCCTCCTTCAAACCCAAAATATCTCTCCCAAACGCCCGCTAGAATATCATATATGATTGCCTCGTTCTTTTAAAACCTCGAATACCTAAATATATATCTCAAATGGCAATTATCATATATCATTGCCTCCTTCAAACCCAAAATATCTCTCTCAAACGCGATCTACAATATCATATCATATATGATTGCCTCGTTCTTTTAAAACCTCGAATACCTAAATATATATCTCAACTATGGCAATTATCATATATCATTGCCTCCTCAAAACCCAAAATATCTCTCTCAAACGCAATCTAAAACATCATGCTATCATTGCCATGCTATCGTTGATTTAAAACCTCCAACCCCTGAATATATATCTCAAATGGCAATTATCATATATCACTGCCTCCTTCAAACCCAAAATATCTCTCCCAAACGCGCTCTAGAATATCAGATATGATTGCCTCGTTCTTTTAAAACCTCGAATACCTAAATATATATCTCAAATGGCAATTATCATATATCACTGCCTCATTCAAAACCCAAAATATCTCTCCCAAACGAGCGCTAGAATATCATATATGATTGCCTCGTCTTTTAAAACAAATGGCAATTATCATGTATCATTGCCTCCTTCAAACCCAAAATATCTCTCCCAAACGCCCGCTAGAATATCATATATGATTGCCTCGTTCTTTTAAAACCTCGAATACCTAAATATATATCTCAAATGGCAATTATCATATATCGTTGCCTCCTTCAAACCCAAAATATCTCTCTCAAACGCGCTCTAGAATATCATATGCTTGCCTCGTTCTTTTAAAACCGCGAATACCTAAATATATATTTCAAATAGCAATTATCATATTGTCACTGCCTCCTTCAAACCCAAAATATCTCTCCCAAACGCGCTCTAGAATATCATATGATTGCCTCGTTCTTTTAAAACCTCGAATACCTAAATATATATCTCAAATGCCAATTATCATATATCATTGGCTCCTTCAAAACCCAAAATATCTCTCTCAAACGCAATCTAAAACATCATGTATCATTGCCTCGTTCTTTTAAAACCTCGAACCCCCTAAATGTATATCTCAAATGCCAATTATCATACTCAAAACCCAAAATATCTCTCGAAAACGCAATCTAGAATATCACTATGATTGCCTCGTTCTTTTAAAACTTCGAATACCTAAATATATATTTCAAATGGCAATTATCATATATCATTGCCTCCTTCAAAACCCAAAGTATCTCTCTCAAACGCGATCTACAATATCATATCATATATGATTGCCTCGTTCTTTTAAAACCTCGAATACCTAAATATATATCTCAAATGGCAATTATCATATATCACTGCCTCCTTCAAACCCAAAATATCTCTCCCAAACGCCCGCTAGAATATCATATATGATTGCCTCGTTCTTTTAAAACCTCGAATACCTAAATATATATCTCAAATGGCAATTATCATATATCATTGCCTCCTTCAAACCCAAAATATCTCTCTCAAACGCGCTCTAGAATATCATATGATTGCCTCGTTCTTTTAAAACCGCGAATACCTAAATATATATTTCAAATAGCAATTATCATATTATCACTGCCTCCTTCAAACCCAAAATATCTCTCCCAAACGCGCCCTAGAATATCATATATGATTGCTTCGTTCTTTTAAAACCTCGAATACCTAAATATATATTTCAAATGGCAATTATCATATTATCACTGCCTCCTTCAAACCCAAAATATCTCTCCCAAACGCGCTCTAGAATATCAAATGATTGCCTCGTTCTTTTAAAACCTCGAATACCTAAATATATATCTCAAATGCCAATTATCATATATCATTGGCTCCTTCAAAACCCAAAATATCTCTCTCAAACGCAATCTACAACATCATGTATCATTGCCTCGTTCTTTTAAAACCTCGAACCCCTCCCCTAAATGTATATCTCAAATGCCAATTATCATACTCAAAACCCAAAATATCTCTCGAAAACGCAATCTAGAATATCACTATGATTGCCTCGTTCTTTTAAAACTTCGAATACCTAAATATATATTTCAAATGGCAATTATCATATATCATTGCCTCCTTCAAAACCCAAAGTATCTCTCTCAAACGCGATCTACAATATCATATCATATATGATTGCCTCGTTCTTTTAAAACCTCGAATACCTAAATATATATCTCAACTATGGCAATTATCATATATCATTGCCTCCTCAAAACCCAAAATATCTCTCTCAAACGCAATCTAAAACATCATGCTATCATTGCCATGCTATCGTTGATTTAAAACCTCCAACCCCTGAATATATATCTCAAATGGCAATTATCATATATCACTGCCTCCTTCAAACCCAAAATATCTCTCCCAAACGCGCTCTAGAATATCAGATATGATTGCCTCGTTCTTTTAAAACCTCGAATACCTAAATATATATCTCAAATGGCAATTATCATATATCACTGCCTCATTCAAAACCCAAAATATCTCTCCCAAACGAGCGCTAGAATATCATATATGATTGCCTCGTCTTTTAAAACAAATGGCAATTATCATGTATCATTGCCTCCTTCAAACCCAAAATATCTCTCCCAAACGCCCGCTAGAATATCATATATGATTGCCTCGTTCTTTTAAAACCTCGAATACCTAAATATATATCTCAAATGGCAATTATCATATATCGTTGCCTCCTTCAAACCCAAAATATCTCTCTCAAACGCGCTCTAGAATATCATATGCTTGCCTCGTTCTTTTAAAACCGCGAATACCTAAATATATATTTCAAATAGCAATTATCATATTGTCACTGCCTCCTTCAAACCCAAAATATCTCTCCCAAACGCGCTCTAGAATATCATATGATTGCCTCGTTCTTTTAAAACCTCGAATACCTAAATATATATCTCAAATGCCAATTATCATATATCATTGGCTCCTTCAAAACCCAAAATATCTCTCTCAAACGCAATCTAAAACATCATGTATCATTGCCTCGTTCTTTTAAAACCTCGAACCCCCTAAATGTATATCTCAAATGCCAATTATCATACTCAAAACCCAAAATATCTCTCGGAAACGCAATCTAGAATATCACTATGATTGCCTCGTTCTTTTAAAACTTCGAATACCTAAATATATATTTCAAATGGCAATTATCATATATCATTGCCTCCTTCAAAACCCAAAGTATCTCTCTCAAACGCGATCTACAATATCATATCATATATGATTGCCTCGTTCTTTTAAAACCTCGAATACCTAAATATATATCTCAAATGGCAATTATCATATATCACTGCCTCCTTCAAACCCAAAATATCTCTCCCAAACGCCCGCTAGAATATCATATATGATTGCCTCGTTCTTTTAAAACCTCGAATACCTAAATATATATCTCAAATGGCAATTATCATATATCATTGCCTCCTTCAAACCCAAAATATCTCTCTCAAACGCGCTCTAGAATATCATATGATTGCCTCGTTCTTTTAAAACCGCGAATACCTAAATATATATTTCAAATAGCAATTATCATATTATCACTGCCTCCTTCAAACCCAAAATATCTCTCCCTCTCCCAAACGCGCCCTAGAATATCATATATGATTGCTTCGTTCTTTTAAAACCTCGAATACCTAAATATATATTTCAAATGGCAATTATCATATTATCACTGCCTCCTTCAAACCCAAAATATCTCTCCCAAACGTGCTCTAGAATATCATATGATTGCCTCGTTCTTTTAAAACCTCGAATACCTAAATATATATCTCAAATGCCAATTATCATATATCATTGGCTCCTTCAAAACCCAAAATATCTCTCTCAAACGCAATCTACAACATCATGTATCATTGCCTCGTTCTTTTAAAACCTCGAACCCCCTCCCCTAAATGTATATCTCAAATGCCAATTATCATACTCAAAACCCAAAATATCTCTCGAAAACGCAATCTAGAATATCACTATGATTGCCTCGTTCTTTTAAAACTTCGAATACCTAAATATATATTTCAAATGGCAATTATCATATATCATTGCCTCCTTCAAAACCCAAAGTATCTCTCTCAAACGCGATCTACAATATCATATCATATATGATTGCCTCGTTCTTTTAAAACCTCGAATACCTAAATATATATCTCAACTATGGCAATTATCATATATCATTGCCTCCTCAAAACCCAAAATATCTCTCTCAAACGCAATCTAAAACATCATGCTATCATTGCCATGCTATCGTTGATTTAAAACCTCCAACCCCTGAATATATATCTCAAATGGCAATTATCATATATCACTGCCTCCTTCAAACCCAAAATATCTCTCCCAAACGCGCTCTAGAATATCAGATATGATTGCCTCGTTCTTTTAAAACCTCGAATACCTAAATATATATCTCAAATGGCAATTATCATATATCACTGCCTCATTCAAAACCCAAAATATCTCTCCCAAACGAGCGCTAGAATATCATATATGATTGCCTCGTCTTTTAAAACAAATGGCAATTATCATGTATCATTGCCTCCTTCAAACCCAAAATATCTCTCCCAAACGCCCGCTAGAATATCATATATGATTGCCTCGTTCTTTTAAAACCTCGAATACCTAAATATATATCTCAAATGGCAATTATCATATATCATTGCCTCCTTCAAACCCAAAATATCTCTCTCAAACGCGCTCTAGAATATCATATGATTGCCTCGTTCTTTTAAAACCGCGAATACCTAAATATATATTTCAAATAGCAATTATCATATTATCACTGCCTCCTTCAAACCCAAAATATCTCTCCCAAACGCGCCCTAGAATATCATATATGATTGCTTCGTTCTTTTAAAACCTCGAATACCTAAATATATATTTCAAATGGCAATTATCATATTATCACTGCCTCCTTCAAACCCAAAATATCTCTCCCAAACGCGCTCTAGAATATCATATGATTGCCTCGTTCTTTTAAAACCTCGAATACCTAAATATATATCTCAAATGCCAATTATCATATATCATTGGCTCCTTCAAAACCCAAAATATCTCTCTCAAACGCAATCTAAAACATCATGTATCATTGCCTCGCTCTTTTAAAACCTCGAACCCCCTAAATGTATATCTCAAATGCCAATTATCATACTCAAAACCCAAAATATCTCTCGAAAACGCAATCTAGAATATCACTATGATTGCCTCGTTCTTTTAAAACTTCGAATACCTAAATATATATTTCAAATGGCAATTATCATATATCATTGCCTCCTTCAAAACCCAAAGTATCTCTCTCAAACGCGATCTACAATATCATATCATATATGATTGCCTCGTTCTTTTAAAACCTCGAATACCTAAATATATATCTCAAATGGCAATTATCATATATCATATTGCCTCCTCAAAACCCAAAATATCTCTCTCAAACGCAATCTAAAACATCATGCTATCATTGCCTCGTTGATTTAAAACCTCCAACCCTTGAATATATATCTCAAATGGCAATTATCATATATCACTGCCTCCTTCAAACCCAAAATATCTCTCCCAAACGCGCTCTAGAATATCATATATGATTGCCTCGTTCTTTTAAAACCTCGAATACCTAAATATATATCTCAAATGGCAATTATCATATATCACTGCCTCATTCAAAACCCAAAATATCTCTCTCAAACGCAATCTAGAATATCACTATGATTGCCTCGTTCTTTTAAAACCTCGAATACCTAAATATATATCTCAAATGGCAATTATCATATATCACTGCCTCATTCAAAACCCCAAATATCTCTCCCAAACGAGCGCTAGAATATCATATATGATTGCCTCGTCTTTTAAAACCTCGACTGAATACATAAATATATATCTCAAATGGCAATTATCATATATCATTGCCTCCTTCAAACCCAAAATATCTCTCCCAAACGCCCGCTAGAATATCATATATGATTGCCTCGTTCTTTTAAAACCTCGAATACCTAAATATATATCTCAAATGGCAATTATCATATATCATTGCCTCCTTCAAACCCAAAATATCTCTCTCAAACGCGCTCTAGAATATCATATGATTGCCTCGTTCTTTTAAAACCTCGAATACCTAAATATATATTTCAAATGGCAATTATCATATTATCACTGCCTCCTTCAAACCCAAAATATCTCTCCCAAACGCGCCCTAGAATATCATATATGATTGCTTCGTTCTTTTAAAACCTCGAATACCTACATATATATCTCAAATGCCAATTATCATATATCATTGCCTCCTTCAAAACCCAAAATATCTCTCTCAAACACAATCTACAACATCATGTATCATTGCCTCGTTCTTTTAAAACCTCGAACCCCCTAAATGTATATCTCAAATGCCAATTATCATACTCAAAACCCAAAATATCTCTCGAAAACGCAATCCAGAATATCACTATGATTGCCTCGTTCTTTTAAAACCTCGAATACCTAAATATATATCTCAAATGGCAATTATCATATATCATTGCCTCCTCAAAACCCAAAATATCTCTCTCAAATCATCATGCTATCATCGCCTCGTTGATTTAAAACCTCCAACCCCTCAACATTTTCGTGGCCTACCTTAGCCACACTGAATATATAACGACCCTTTTTACGGGTCGTAACGACCCGTAACGACTTGTACGGATCGACAACATTTTCGTGGCCTACCTTAGCCACACTGAATATATAATGACCCTTTTTACGGGTCGTGACGACCCGTAAAAGTAGCACACGACCCGTAACGACTCGTACGGATCGACAACATTTTCGTGGCCTACCTTAGCCACACTGAATATATAATGACCCTTTTTACGGGTCGTAACGACCCATAAGAGTAGCATACGACCCGTAACGACTCGTACGGATCGACAACATTTTCGTGGCCTACCTTAGCCACACTGAATATATAATGACCCTTTTTACGGGTCGTAACGATCCATAAGAGTAGCATACGACCCGTAACGACTCGTACGGATCGACAACATTTTCGTGGCCTACCTTAGCCACACTGAATATATAATGACCCTTTTTACGGGTCGTAACGACCCGTAAAAGTAGCATACGACCCGTAACGACTTGTACGGATCGACAACATTTTCGTGGCCTACCTTAGACACACTGAATATATAATGACCCTTTTTACGGGTCGTAACGACTCGTCAAAGTAGCATACGACCCATAACGACTCGTACGGATCGACAACATTTTTGTGGCCTACCTTAGCCACACTGAATATATATTCTAAGAGACATCCCCCCCAATCCAACCCCCCCCCCCAAACCCCTCCCCCATGCACCCCCTCACCCCCCCCCCCCCCCCCACACACACACACACTTTCCTCCACTCCCCCCATATATACGGGTAGTACGAGTCGTAAAAACAACATATGCGATCCGTAACGACTTGTACGGCTATAACACAACATTTCACGAAACTAACGACCCGTATGCTTTCCAAGAAGCCTTTAACTGCTGGTGTAGTTGGCCTGCGGTTCCCCTTATTAGGGGAGTCCCTTACGTCACTTACGTTAAGGGGTTTCCCGCGCATTCGAGATTCATTGAGCGTCTGTTGCTTATTTGCAAGTAGCATCTTGCTCAGCTTGTGCTCCCCCTTCGCCCTTTCCCCACCCGTGTTAGATACGAAGTATAGAATCCTATAGATCGTATATGTTATTCCACTGACTTGTCAGTGTGACTGGTGCCGGTGGTCTGCCTTGGCAGAGTTGTCATGGCAAACCTATTGCTTCTCTGATTACCCTAATTGCTATTGCTTAGTTTGCTGGCTATTTGCTCATGGCCCAATTGCTTACAGTTACTTTGCTTGCTAACAAGGCTAGATTGCTGACTAGGCTGGTCACCAACGGCACCCATATTCTGCAGTAACCGAGAGTGCGGTCATTATGCGAAAATATCAGAACGAAGTCTTGACAGTAGGGACTGAGCCCAGTCGTAGAAAAGGCAAAAACAAATTATTTAAACAAGGAAAAAGCCCAATTTGAGCCAATGGGTTCTGATTAGTATGTTGTATATCTGATACAGCATTGATGTTTTATTAATCAATGATGTATCCGATTACAACAACTGTTTAAACATTCATTTTTTTAGTGTTCTTCATGAATTATTAATGAGTAGTTTAATCTGTGCATAAAAAAGAAAGAGTTAACAAGTCTAAACAAAACAAGACGCCTGGATCAGGAGTTCACTCGGGCTACTCGTGTGAAGTATGCACCATATTCACCTTACGTTCAGGCTATGTACACTTGCCGCAAGTGCGCGGGACCTGAATACACCTTTTCGATAATTACGTCACGTTGCATGAAAACGAGGCTCCCAGACAAAAGTTTCACAATTTTGATTATCGTAGTAATCCCGCCATATTTGTTTATGGAAGAAGATGGCTAATAACGTCCAAACTATATATGGTAGAAACACATCGTGTACGTATGTTGTTAGGCATTTCCTAAGCTTTCATTTGATGTATATTTTAAGTTTCTGTATTGTGTGTAATTTTTTAAAATGTCCAAAACATTGGTGCATACTCCACGCAGGTAAACATATTTACGATCAAGGAGTTGTCAGCCATATCACTGCTAAATAAACTACAAAGTCAGCCAGTTACTTTCAACATCTACCAACAACGTGCAAGAACACCTTGATCAAAAGGCAAAAACTGTTCAACTTCAAAAAAGCGAAAGGAGCAAAGAGCGTACAACATGCCTCACAGCCTTACTCCGTCACACGCGAACAACTCACTGGAAGTATGAATAGAAGTAAAATGTGCAAAAATGCAGAATCGCGAGGGGAAAAAATCCGAGCCAAAACCTAGACTCGGCCTACCCTAACCCGAGTAATTACCTGTATTCATACTGGTTCCACCATAATCATTGCATCACATTCAACTTTTCCATGCTCGTTCAGTACCGCCCCATGGCCTGCGTTGAAATTAGGATTATCCTCCAAATAACAAACAGCTTTCTCTACAGCTTCAACTGCTGTACCACCCTGTTGAAATAATGGGTGGGTGAGTAAATTATATTTATTGCCTCCAATTCTGAAGAGAAATTTACAAAATTATTACTAAATGCAATTACAAATAAATTAAGTTAACGTCAATATTTTAACCGAATGGGTCAAAGACCGAGTTCTGCACACAGTGTGAAATAAACCGAGCATTCTCTAGCCAGAAACTAATGTCTAAGTTATTCTCGACATTTTCGTTAACATTTGATAAGTCTCCCAATTGTATTTGAATCAGTTGATTATCTTTTAAAGTGAGTGAGTGAGTGAGTGAGTGAGTGAGTGAGTGAGTGAGTGAGTGAGTGAGTGAGTGAGTGAGTGAGTGAGTGAGTGAGTGAGTGAGTGAGTGAGTGAGTGGGTGGGTGGGTTTTGGGTGGGTGGGTTATTTGGGTGGGTGGGCGGGTGGGTTGGGTGCGTGGGTGGGTGCGTGGGTGGGTCAGTGAGTGGGTGGGTGGGTGGATGGGTGGGTGAGTGAGTGAGTGTGTGAGTGAGTGAGGGTGTGGGTGAGTGAGGGGGTGAGCGAGTGGGTGGGTGAGTGAGTGGGTGAATGATTGATTGAATAAATAAATAAATAAATAAATAAATAAATAGATGAATGAATAAATAAATGAATGGTCAACTGGTTGGTTACTGTTTGATTAATTGGTTGATTGTTTGATTGATTGTTGATTGATTGATTGATTGATTTGATTGGATTGATTGCCTTCATTGGTTGATTGACTGACTGACTGACTGACTGACTGACTGACTGACTGACTGACTGACTGACTGACTGACTGACTGACTGACTGACTGACTGACTGACTGACTGACTGACTGACTGACTGACTGACTGACTGACTGACTGACTGACAGCGACTGACTGACTGACTGACTGACTGACTGACTGACTGACTGACTGACTGACTGACTGACTGACTGACTGACTGACTGACTGACTGACTGACTGACTGACTGACTGACTGATCGATTGATTGATTGATTAATTGATTGACTGAACGACTGACCGACTGATTGGGTCATTCACTTAACTCATCCATGCATTGGCAGTGTCTGGTACAATTAGAAAATAGCGTAATGTCTGTGCCAAGCATTAAAATTTATTACATTACCGACGTTTTGACCTAGAGTCCTTATAGTATTTCGTTATCAAAATTATTCTCGGCAGTTTACCACCGTTTCACTTTGCTCTATCTAAAACACTGCCTACGCAGCACTCTACTTAATCAGAGGCGTAGCCAAAGAGGGAGCCCGGGGGCCGGGCCCCTCCTGGTGAACTTGTCAGCCCCCCTTGTGGAAATTCAGTCTCGTATAAAGTATGTGCGTTATATTTTCATTATTTTGCTACAAAAATTTTTTGTTTTGCTCTGCTTTGACTTTGAGTATTTTTGGGTCGTTCAGTTGTGTGTTGTGTTGACGGCCAGTATACAGTATTAATACAGTATTTACAAAATTAAATAAAAAATAATAACAAAAACATCCCACTCACTTGGCCCTCGCTTGGATCCTCCCCCGGTGTCCAAGTAAAAAAAAAAGATGTCCCCCCAGGGACACATTTCCAGGAAATATGTCCATATAAAATATAAACATATTATCCATATGAAATATAAACATATGTATAAAATGTAAAAAAGGACGTATAAAATATGTCCATATGAAATATAAACAATAAGTAATATTGGCCATTTCACTCGATTACATAGCGTGTTCTAAGGATTTTGGGTGAAGGAAAATTCGAGTGTAGAATATATACATTTTAAGACCAAACCGGGACCAGTTGCGAAAAATGCAACTACCTTGCAATTCTAGTGCAATGCTCTGACCACTGAGCCACGGAGGGCGTTGCCGAGAGCTTGATCGCGAATTCTGTATATATAATAAGGCCGTAATGCCAACTGGTCCCGGTTTGGTCTTAAAATGTATATATTCTACACTCGAATTTTCCTTCACCCAAAATCCTTAGAACATGAAATATAAACATATGGTTAACAACATTATTTAGAAACCCGCACTTATTTAGCTGTTTGGAAAGAGGAGAAATCTCCTCGTTCCCTTGTGCTCGTGAAACAGACGTGTTAAATGTTAAGGAACCGTGTGAATTAGTCATACAGACATTTTGTACATGTTTTTTGCCAGAATATGCTGATATGGTTCAGTGTGATCTTTGTGACAACTGGTACCATCTTCCTTGTCTTGATTTAAGTTCTCCTCCTGAGAATGATCAGGAATGGCTTTGCCATTCATGTGTTCCACCATCAAAACTTTGTAAATATGATTAGTTTGGTGACAGTTTTATTGTGTAAAGTTATATTTAGCTGTTACGTGTATAATTTATCATTAAGAAATATATATTTTTTACTTTTAAAAAGTTTTGTCTACATTACTTGTATATCAATTATCCTGTAAGGAATCATTTTGAGGGGGGGGGGGGGGGATTTCCGAAGGGGGGGACATATTTCCTAGGAAATCTATCCTGGGGGGGGACACATTTTTTTTTGGGGGGGGGGGGCATATTTCCTGTGACACCGGTACTCATCTTGGTTGAGCTGGCCCCTCCTAGGTTTAACCCCCTCCCCCCCCCTTGACAGGAAAACCTGGCTACGCCTCTGTCTACTTTTCACCATAAAGTAAGTTACATTAGCGAACCAAAACATACTTTTTTCAGAACTTCATAGCCGACTCTAACAGCCTGCTGTATTCCTTCACGATAATGTTTACTCAGATGAAGAGGAATTGACCAAGCACCTCCATGAACAATGATACACGGGGTTTGTCTTTTTCTCTTTTCGTCCATTGCTTTAAAAATAGAAAAAGACAAAATTCATTTTTAAAAATTCATGACGTGAGCCAACAGCTTATTGTTATTGCTCTGATGAAGGCCTGAGTTAACAGGCCGAAAGCTTAGCAAATAAATATTTTACGTTGGTGTTTCCACAAAACGTAACTATATTAAAATTCATTTTGTTGCGAATTGCGATGAACAAAATTTAAGTATAGCTCAGAATTCGACGTCAAGTTGTCCGAAGAGCTCATGGAAAAGCGAAGGAGATTGTTGCGTTAACGTGATTCTAGATGTAATAGAAGTGTCAATTTGTGGTTTATTATTGAATACTGAGCTTTCGACCTGCTGACTAAGGCTAGCTAAAATCAGAAACTGTTTATCGACATCTGATACTGAAACCCTAGTTCATGCCTTCATCACTACTAAACTTGACAACTGCAACTCGCTATTATATGGCATCACGGAATTTTTACTCGATCGTCTTCAAAGTGTTCAGAACTCTACAGCACGACTTATAACACGTTCTAAGAAATATGACCATATAACCCCAGTGCTTACAAACCTGCATTGGTTACCTGTCAGGCAACGAATTATATTTAAATCACTACTCCTGACCTATAAGGCTTTACATGGCTTGACATCTGGCTATATTAGTGACACGCTAGAAACCTATAAGCCCATTAGAGAATTACGATCACCTACACGTCTGCTCTTAAGTACTCCACCTGCAAGATTAGTCCGCTATGGAGAACGTTCATTTCAATATATCGCACCCAGGTTGTGGAATTCATTGCCTGAGGATATTCGTCGTTGTGAATCTATAACCAGTTTCAAGACGAACATAAAAACGCATCTTTTTAATCAGGCCTACAATTTAGTTTAGTTCTTTATCAACTTTTCTTAACTTTTCACGATTTTTAGAACGTTTTGAATTCCTTAAACATTATTTAGCTATATATTTCTTAAGTCTTCTTATTTAAAATTGTAAAGCGCCATTGGACAATACGGAAACGGTGCTATAGAAATTTTTGTATTATTATTATTATTATTATTATTATTATAAGGCTATGTGCACACGGTAACGTTTCCAAGTGTTTTCGTATTGTTTCAAGTAATGAGCTGATTGTTCTCGATTCCCTTGAGAACAGTAAACAATACGAAAACGCTCTGAAACGTTACCGTGTGCACATAGCTTTCATCAGGCCTTCATCAGAGCTTTCTTTGTGCAGGTTCATTTGTCACCTTTTGCCACAAGTACAGGGGTAGACAAAAAAAAGTGGCCATCATTAAAAATATGGTCAATGTGGAATAAACAATTATTGAATGAGGTTGAGCATGATATCGAGAATTATCAAGGACGAGGTTTGTGTTATCCACCGAAGCCGAAGGCTGAGGTGGATAACACAAACCGAGGCCTTGATAATTCTCGATATCATGCGAAAACCGAATCCAATAATTGTTTTATTATATATTCAAAAACTATACTCTTCGTGCTTTTACTATCTTTCTCTGAGAGCAACGTCGAAATTTCTTCTTCGTTTAACGATGGAAACCGGTTAAAAGCCATTTTGTTTACTCTTCAAAAATATTTAGTTTTGGCGGGATTTTTAGCAAGCTGCCGACCGCGCTGGGGGCTTGGGTTCGACAGCGTGCAATAATACCTTGTTTTAGTTCGATCCAAAACAAGGTATTATTGCACGCTGATCACGTCAGCAGCTGAAATAACGCGTCAGCTTCCAGATAAGGAGAATTAGCGGGGGCGTTTTGACCAATCACGAACGAGAATAAAGTTTGAATATATAATAACAACTATTATTTATTAACTATAAAATGATATATTTTAGAATGCATGCGTCAATATCGGCTCAAATATGATATCCAATTCTAATTTTGTTATTGGTTTAAAAAGTACAGTAACTTTGAAAACATGCCACGCTGTGAAGCTGTAGTGAAATCAAGTGAAATACCAACAAGATTCTAAGATTCACTTCATTTGTTACAAGATTGAAAATCATGAAAAATTAATATATTTTTTAATCAATGGATAAAATTAGAATTTGATATCATATTTGAGCAGATCTTGACGCATGCATTCTAAAAATATATAACTTTATATACTTTTCTGTACTCTAATAAAAGTTATACAATGCATGATTAATCATACTTTCAATGATGGCCACTTTTTTGTCCACCACCTGTATATCTATCCTTGACTACCAGAGGTCTTCCATTGACGAGTAAAATCGTCTGTAACGGAAGGCAGAATCGTACAAATTTTATTTAATTTTAATTTTATTAGCTTTTAGCTGAACCCAACGCACTTTACATAAATAATGCTAGGGAATCAAGATTAGAAGCAACATTCTAATAATCCTGACACATTGCGAGCAGTATTGCACGAAGGGCAAATTGTTCTCCATGAACGAGGATCTTCAGGGCATAGGAATGTACAACTGCGTTATTATAATATTTAATTAAAAGCATTTTAAAAGTTGTGAGTTTAAAAGAAAGAGAAAACTGTAGATCATTAGACAGAGCATTCCATATTCGAGTTGTTCTATTAACCCTATCCAGACTGGGGGGGTGGGGGTGGAAAGTGCCCGCGCTGAATTTAAAAGTTAATATCTCCTAAACCAGTACAGGTATGGTTCTGAAATTTTATGGCTTTTCCTAAATATGTATGGGCTTTATGTGTGGAAAATTTGGTGAAAAAATATCACGCCAAAAAAAAGTTACAGCGGAGTCATGAACACCTACCAACACTAAATTTCAGCCGACAATTTTTATTATGTTTGCTTTTATAATAGTTACAATAAAAGTAAGCACTTTTTAATAAAGAGAAACTATTTTTTTGATATACTACCTTTTTTATGTTAACAAAACAATAGGAAAAAAATTTTTTGAAATTCTTAAAATCCTGGGTTTTTGCAATTAATGACGTCATAATGTCATAATTTGTTGCCATGACAACATAAGTGTAACACATACTTGAACAAGGCATACCATCCACCTGTAAAAGTTTCGTCGGAATACACCAAATGGTTCAGGAGATATTGACCGCAGGCACTTTCCACCCCCCACCCCCCCCCCCCCACCCCCCCACCCCCCACCCCCCCACCCCCAGTCCCAGAAGACAAAAAAAAGCCCAGTCTCGATAGGGTTAAAAAATAAGCATGTCTAGACATGCATGTATCTACTGCGTTCAATCATGCCTATAGCTACTATGGTAAAAACAATGTTGTAATTACTGTATGTACTTGTAGTGACCTTGTATTCAGAGCTGAACAAGATTTTTGTCGATGCTAGCCATGCTGTGTTTTTACCTTAAGAAAGGAACTTAGAGTAAAGCCAGCAAAGCACAGGAGGTTGAGCACTATTAAACAACTCTACTCATATCTGGCACAGAAGCATGAGTCCCAAGCCATGCAGATATGTGCATGGTCACCCATTCAAATATTAACTCAATCAAATTGGACTTCACTTAGGTCCTCGTGGTGAGAGGCAGTGTGATAATAGCTTGACTATTAAAGCTATGGTACTATTTAAAACCTATGGTAATAAAGTATGGTTATTGTTTAGTAGGTCAATCAAATTTTAATACAATACACCAATAACTCACAAAATTTTATTAAAGTATTTAAATAACTTTGTTGCAACAATTTGTCAAATAATAATGCAATCCAGTTGGTAGGTAAAGGAAAATCGTTTGAGATAACAAGCATCTGAAGTATGACTGCTGTAAAGTTTAGAAATAATGAAGTTGTGAACGAAGATCTCCAGCAATTGTCATCAAAATTATGAAAGCAACTTAGCAACTACATGTATACATTAATTGTTCTTCAAGAGTAGACGTATACTGTATATGCATGCATGAATGCAGTAAAAGGTAGAATAAATATTTGGCATTCATGTCATAAATTTTTGCATGACATTGACAACTGCAGCATACAATTTAATTACCCATTATAAATTAAAGACTGCCGTTTCGGTTTCACACTCTCTACAAAGCCTGTCACTGACATTTGACTATTGTACAATATGTTATTTAATAGCATAATAATTTCGCCTGTGGACTACCACAGGTTTTGCACATTGTTGCTTGATCATGAAGCTAGTTTTGTTTTCTTAGAAGAAAATTTCATTTCTGTTCAGCAATGCACAAAGCTCGATCAGACTGCCGAATACTGGTAAACATGTTGGCCATCAAAGACTATTAAGAGGCTTTCAAAAACTTATCATCATTCCAACAACGTCTATAGTACATCACATTTAAAAATTGACTACGATTCAGACTTAAAATACTTACCAAGCTTGTAAAAACTTCTATTCTTGAAATAAATATTCTCGCCTCCCATAGCATTGACTTACATGAAGTACTTGGTTTACAATTTTGGCTTCGGCGGTTTGGCGTCAGTCAATCGTTTAATTCTATGTTTTGATTGGCTCCGAAGGCATTCTTTTGTTAACTTAACTTAACTTAACTTAACTTAACTTAACTTAACTTAACTTAACTTAACTTAACTTAACTTAACTTAACTTAACTTAACTTAACTTAACTTAACTTAACTTAACTTAACTTAACTTAACTTAACTTAACTTAACCCTATCCAGACTGGGCTTTTTTTTTACTTCTGGGAGTGGGGGGGGGGGAGGCCCGCGGTCAATATCTCCTGAACCATTTGGTGTATTCCGACAAAACTTTTACAGGTGGATGCTATGCCTTGTTCAAGTATGTGTTACACTTATGTTGTCATGGCGACAAATTATGACGTCATTATGACGTCATTAATTGCAAACACCCAGGATTTTTAGAATTTCCAAAAAATTTTTCTTATTGTTTTGTTAACATAAAAAAGGTAGTATATCAAAAAAATAGTTTCTCTTTATTAAAAAGTGCTTACTTTTATTGTAACTATTATAAAAGCAAGCATAACAAAAATTGTCGGCTGAAATTTAGTGTTGGTAGGTGTTCACGACTCCGCTGTAACTTTTTTTTGGAGTAATATTTTTTCACCAAATTTTCCACATATAAAGCCCATACATATTTAGGAAAAGTCATAAAATTTCAGAACCATACCTGTAATGGTTTAGGAGATATTAATCTTTAAATTCAGCGCGGGCACTTTCCCCCCCCCCCCCCCCCAGTCTGGATAGGATTAACTGAACTGAACTGAACTGAACTGAACTGAACTGAACTGAACTGAACTGAACTGAACTGAACTGAACTGAACTGAACTGAACTGAACTGAACTGAACTGAACTTACACGCACAACAGCAATGTATCTACTCGCGCTTGCGCAGTAGATACAAAAAGGATCTCTGAAACGTTGTAGTTTTGCATTTACTCGTTTTAGGGTTGGTATTTCTTGTTCTTGTTGCTCTTGTTGACCAAATGGTCGGAAGTACGTTTGGGTTCACTTCTATTTTTAAACCCAAACTTTTTATCATCTGAATACGTTCTACATAGAGCAAACAGTTGTTCAATGAAATATTTTTTTGATTGGAGCTATTCTTCAATGTTTGTTTTTTGAGATTCGCATTTTTGATTGGAGCTATTCTTCAATGTTTTTTTTTGAGATTCGCATTTCTAGTATGGTAATGAGATGACGTCTATGTAGGTATTGGAAAGATAAAATACCTGATAATTTTTGTGGAAAAACTCGTACAATATGGGAAATTTTGTTCAACAGACCATTAATGGCAGAATATATTAATTGGGTCATGCCACTTCTGCAAATAAATATTATATAGATAATGGTGACTATACTTTGGCGTCATCTCATCACCATTTTGAAAACAAAAATCTCTATTAAAGCAATAAAGGTTGCTCCAATCTAAAAAACATTTCGTTAATTGTTCAACTATTTCCCAAAGGTAGAACGTATTTAGATGATAAAAAATTTGGGGTTATAAGCACTTTAAATAAACTACAAAGTCAGTCAGTCACTTTCGAATGTTACTAACAGCGTACAGGAACACCTTGATCAAAAAGCAAAGCCGTTCAACATTTTGTCCAACTTACTCTAGAAGCGAAAGGAACACAGATCTTACAACATGTCTCACGCCTTCACTGTCACACGACTAACATCTCACTGGAAGCATGCATGGATAGAAAAGACGAAATCGGAGTTTCGACTGCGCATACAATCTGAGTCGGGATAAAACGTAGTTCATTTATAACATGAGGCTGAAGCAGCCGTAGTAAACATAACATTTCTGATTTTAGAAACTTTTTAATGTTTAGGTATTCTATAAGGATAAAATTTGCTTATCGATTATCCTTGACAATAATCCTAAACGTAATGTCTAAAAATAATGAACTCAAAACATGAAAAAATAGTCCCAGCTTATGTTATCTTCCAATCCCGTTATGCTTTAATAGACACGATGTAATTTGCATAGGGACCCAAATTGAATATGAAACTAATTTGCATGTGGGCCTAAACGAAACTACGATTTGGTGTATAGCGGAAGTAAAATGTGCAAATATGCAAAATCGTGGCATCAAAAAAACCCAAACAAAACCCAAAAACCGAGCCGAAACCTAGACTCGAAACGTCAGAACTTCGTTATCAAAACTATTCTCGGCAGTTTACCACATTTTCACCTTGCTCTATCTAAAACATAGCCTGCGTGCAGACTTCACCCGTTTCCGTTCCCCGGAGGGTAAAGTCTGCGCAACGGAGCCGGAAAGCTTGTTATTGGAAGTAAATTGGATTAAATTTCTTATTGTTTCTCGGCCAATGAAATGTTGTTCCAAGTTTTTTTGGATCGTTCATCTATTGGCTAACAACAGCGCTGGAAATAAACACGCGTTGACGGCTTTGCTGTTTTCAAAAATGGCGTTTCCGTTCGGAGGTCTCAGTGCCAATGGTTTGAATGAATTCTTCAGCAAAGAAAACTTCCAGGAAGCATTAAAACTGGCATGCTATTACTTCAATGTTGATAAGATGTCAGAGCAAGTCCAGGCGTTGCGTAATTTCTTTCAGGGGAAGAATATTTACTTCAGCGCACCGACAGGCTAACTTGGAAATCGCTTGTGTTTCAAATCGCTTTCAATCAATCCTGATCATCGAGCTGATCATCGCCGATGTTGTACTAGAAAAAGCTTCAGGGACAAGCGTTTTGCTAGTGATTAGCCCATTACAATCGAACAGGACGAAGCTGTTTTGAATACATTGTGTAAATTGGAGTGGCTGTTGATGAAGCGCATTGCTTAAGCACTTTTTATATAAATGGTGGGTAATAAGACCTTCACTGGCGTTGTGTGAGGACTGATTTGGAGCATAATACTTTCTGTTCCAGCCTAAGCTTGTAGATGGTAAACTATTTAGCTATCAAAATTATACGTAAATACAACGTTGATACAATTGAAAGGTCTTACTATATAGAACTTGAAAGGAAATACATACAGATCTTTTCCCCTCTTGTCTCTAAGCAGAAGTTTGACTTTTTCTTCTTCCTGGAGCAATTTTACACCGGCAGGGCACAACAGCACTTCGAACCTCGCAGAGTTAGTAATTAAAAACTACATTTATGGAATTTTCTGTTAATTGTACAGAAGTAGACTGCTGTGCTTATTGTTTTGATTCTTAGACCTTGTGCGAGTTTCTGGCATCCGGAAAAATGTTTTTTTTTGTTCAATTGGTTCTATAGATATACACTTAAAAACGATAAAAAGGCTAAAAAGGGCACGCCCAGGCGTGCATGTATGCATCCACTGCGTTTAATCCTTTGACTCCTAAGCACGTATGTAGCGTTTTACTCTGGCTAACGACAGAGTATTTTGAATGCTGAGCTTTCGACCTGTTGACTAAGGCCTTCATCAGAGTTTCCTTTGTGCAGGTTCATTTGTCACCTTTTGCCACAAGTATATCTATCCTTGAACATCTGACGTTAGCCACAGTAAAATACTCTGTCGTTAGCCACAGTAAAATACTCTGTCGTTAGCCACAGTAAAATACTCTGTCGTTAGCCACAGTAGAATACTCTGTCGTTAGCCACAGTAAAATACTCTGTCGTTAGCCACAGTAAAATACTCTGTCGTTAGCCACAGTAAAATACTCTGTCGTTAGCCACAGTAGAATACTCTGTCGTTAGCCACAGTAAAATACTCTGTCGTTAGCCACAGTAAAATACTCTGTCGTTAGCCACAGTAAAATACTCTGTCGTTAGCCACAGTAAAATATTCTGTCGTTATACCCACAGTAAAATACTCTGGCGTTAGCCACAGTAAAATACTCTGTCGCTAGCCACAGTAAAATACTCTGTCGTTAGCCACAGTAAAATACTCTGTCGTTAGCCACCGTAAAATACTAAATGTGCGTCCACGTGCGTGCTTAAGAATCAAAGGGTTAAACGCAGTAGATACATGCGTTGCCTAGGCGTGCCTTTTTTAAGCCTTTTTATCGTTTTTAAATGTATATTTATAGAACCTTAGATGCTATAGAACAGAAAAATGCGATATTCCGGATGCCAGAAACTCTCACAAGTTCTAAGAACCAAGACAATGAACGTAGCATGCAGTCAACAAAAAATTCTATATCTACACGTATAGCTTTTAATTACCAACTCTGCGAGATTCGAAGTGTCATTGCGCCCATCCCTTATACATATATCGTTTGCACTGCTAGTGTAACACTGCTCCAGGAAGAAGAAAAAGTCAAACTTCTGCTTAGAAACAAGAGGGAAAAAGATCTGTATGTATTTCCTTTTTAGTTCTATATATACTAAACCTTTCACATGTATAGACGTTGTATTTACGTATAATTTTGATAACTAAATCGTTTACCATCTACAAGCTTAAAAAGTGGCAGAGATTGGTAAGCGCAGAGCGAGTAGAGAATCAATTTGGTTTATAATTAATGACATATATTAATAATCTCAATGTTTTTCTAAGGACGCTTGATTCTGTTACGTTTGTGTATGTCAATTATGAATCGTTTAAGCGACGAAACTATTTTGCATAATTAAGAAGAAATTAAAGTTCTCCTATTTGATGCAAAGTCTGGTCGCTAGCCCTCGACGTACGACAGTTGTATGAAATAGGTCGTGTGGACTGCAACTGCATGGGTTGGGTTGATTGGGAACTGCTTCAGTTAGAAATGAGTTCAAACCTGTAGCCCCGTCATGCAACAGCTGTCAAGTCTAATTTCATTACGCAACGGCAAAACACGAATGTTTTGACCTGTAAAAAAAGTGCTGGGTATATATAAGCAGCGTTTTAGATAGAGCAAAGTGAAAAGATGGTAAACTGCTGAGAATAGTTTTGATAACGAAATACTGACGTTTCAAGTGGAGTCCTTCATCAGAGAAAATGTAGAGTGCTGTGTAGGCAGTGTTTTAGATAGAGCAAAGTGAAAAGATGGTAAACTGCCGAGAATAGTTTCGATAACGAAAAACTGACTTTTTTTACCTGCAGTTACATTTCTTGTCGTTGTTAGTGGTCGTTTGTGAAAAAATGCGGGAATTGTGTTTGTTGATGATGTTCTTCATGTTCTCCACGCAGCTGTTGCTCACCTTGACGTTGTTACGGTTAAAAATTTTGTGAAGTGGGTGCGATTTAAGAAAATGTCCGTAAATTTTTCCCCACGTTTGTTTTTACGTTCTTAGTAAAGGGGGGTTGAACCACGTAATGTCCCTTCGTCGTTTGCACTGATTATAGTGGTGTGTTTCATCAACCAAGATGCCGGTTAATCAATCCAGCAAAAAGCGACCTTGGCAAAGTTAGCAAAATTTTTCTTGATGAAATCAACACAAAAATTCGATCCTTAACCAAAGTAAATCAATGGAGAAGGACCGATACAGTAATTGAATGGTCGACAAAAACAAGTTCACCTTTCTTTCGTTCGACATTGTCGACTTTAATCCCTCTATATATCAGAAGTCCTTTTGAGTAAAGCTTTAGCTTGGGCAAGCAAGAAAACCAAAATTCCTGACCCAGTACATCAAAGTTATAAGGCATGTGGGAAAGTTACTGTTGTTTCACTAAAGAGAAAGCGTGGATTAAAAGCGAAAGTTCATCAACGTTCGACGTCACAATGGGCAGTTTCGACGGAGCGGAGATTTCCGAACTTGTCGGTCTATTTAGTTTAACTAATCTAGCAGAAAGATTTGGGAAAGAAAACATCGGTCTTTACAGAGAAGACGGAAATTTTTTTCAATAGGTTCTATAGATACACATTAAAAAACGATAAAAAGGCTTAAAAAAGGCACGCCCAGGCATGCATGCATGTATGTCTATTGTGTTTAACCCTTTGAATTCTAAGTACGCACATGACTAAGGCCTTCATCAGAGCTTTCTTTGTGCAGGTTCATTTGTCACCTATTGCCACAAGTATATCTATCCTTGACTACCAGAGGTCTTCTCTTGACGAGTAAAATCGTCTGTCATCTGGTGTTAGCCACAGTAAAATACTCTGTCGTTAGCCGCAGTAAAATACTCTGTCGTTAGCCACAGTAAAATACTCTGTCGTTAGCCGCAGTAAAATACTCTGTCGTTAGCCACAGTAAAATACTCTGTCGTTAGCCACAGTAAAATACTCTGTCGTTAGCCACAGTAAAATACTCTGGCGTTAGCCACAGTAAAATACTCTGTCGTTAGCCACAGTAAAATACTCTAGCGTTAGCCACAGTAAAATACTCTGTCGTTAGCCACAGTAAAATACTCTGTCGTTAGCCACAGTAAAATACTCTGGCGTTAGCCACAGTAAAATACTCTGTCGTTAGCCACAGTAGAATACTCTGGCGTTAGCCACAGTAAAATACTCTGTCGTTAGCCACAGTAAAATACTGTCGTTAGCCACAGTAAAATACTCTGTCGTTAGCCACAGTAAAATACTCTGTCGTTAGCCACAGTAGAATACTCTGTCGTTAGCCACAGTAAAATACTCTGTCGTTAGCCACAGTAAAATACTCTGTCGTTAGCCACAGTAAAATACTCTGTCGTTAGCCACAGTAAAATACTCTGTCGTTAGCCACAGTAAGATACTCTGGCGTTAGCCACAGTAAAATACTCTGTCGTTAGCCACAGTAAAATACTCTGGCGTTAGCCACAGTAAAATACTCTGTCGTTAGCCACAGTAAAATACTAAAGGGCGTCCACGTGCGTGCTTAAGAATCAAAGGGTTAACGCAGTAGATACATGCAGGCCTGGGCGTGCCTTTTTTTAAGCCTTCTTATCGTTTTTAAATGTATATCTATAGAACCTTAGATGCTATAGAACAAAAAATGCGATATTCCGGATGCCAGAAACTCTCACAAGTTCTAAGAACCAAGACAATGAACGCAGCAGTCTACTTCTATAAAAGCAACAAAAAATTCCATATCTATATGTATAACTTTTAATTACCAACTCTGCGACGTTTGAAGCGCCATTGCGCCCATCCCTTATATGTGATAGCATCGTTTGCACTGCTAGTGTAACACTGCTCCAGGAAGAAGAAAAAGTCAAAGTTGTCCTTAGAAACAAGAGGGGAAAAGATCTGTATGTATTTCCTTTTTAGTTCTATATACTAAAACCTTTCAATTGTATAGACGTTGTATTTACGTATAATTTTGATAGTTTACCATCTACAATCTCAAAAAGTAGCAGAGATTGGTAAGCACAGAGCAAATAGAGGATTTGGTTTATAATTAATGACCTATTAATAATCTCAATGTTTTTCTAACAATGATTCAAACGCTTGATTCTGTTATGTTTGTGTACATCAATTATGAATCGTTTGAGCGACGAAAATATTTTGCATAATTAAGAAATCAAAATTCTCCTATTTGATGCAAAATCTGGTCCGCATATACGATGGATAGGGATAGCCCTCGACGTACGACAGTTCTATATGGAATAGGTTGTGGTGACCGCAACTGTATATATGGGTTGGGTTGATTGAGAACTGGTCCATTTGGAGAAATGAGTTCAAATCTGTAGCCCCGTCATGCAACACTTGTCAAGTCTAATTTCATTACGCAACGGCAAAACACGAATGTTTTGATATGTGAAAAAAGTGCTGAGTATAGGCAGCGTTTTAGAGAGAGCAATTTGAAAAAGTGGTAAACTGCCGAGAATAATTTTGATAATGAAACACTGACGTTTCCAGTGAAGTCCTTCATCAGAGTAAAATGTAGAGTGCTGCGTAGGTGGTAAACTGCCGAGAATAGTTTCGATAACGAAAAACTGACATTTTTTTCTCTGCAGTTGCATTCCTTGTCGTTGTTAGTGGTCGTTTGTGAAAAAATGCGGGAATTGTGTTTGTTGATAATGTTCTCATGTTCTCCACGCAGCTGTTGCTCACCTTGACGTTGTTGCGGTTAAAGATTTTGTGAAGCGGGTGCGATTTAAGAAAATGTCTGTAAATTTCCCCCCACGTTTGTTTTTACGTTTTTAGTAAAGGGGGGTTGAACCACGTAATGTCCCTTCGTCGTTTGCACTGATTAGTGGTGTGTTTTATCACCCAAGATGCCGGTTAATCAATCCAGCAAAAAGCGATCTTGGCAAAGTTAGCAAAATTTTTCTTGATGAAATCAACACAAAAATTCGACCTTAACCAAAGTAAATCAATGGAGAAGCACCGACACGTACAGCAATTAAATTGTCGACAAAAACAAGTGCACCTTTCTTTCGTTCGACATCGTCGACTTTAATCTCTCCATATATCAGAAGTCCTTTTGAGTAGAGCTTTAGCTTGGGCAAGCAAGAAAACCGAAATTCCTGACCAGTACATCAAAGTTATAAGGCTCGCGCGAAAGTAACTGTTGTTTCACTAAAGAGAAAGCGTGGATTAAAAGCGAAAGTTCATCAACGTTCGACGTCAGAATGGGCAGTTTCGACGGAGCGGAGATTTCCGAACTTGTCGGTCTATTTAGTTTAACTAATCTAGCAGAAAGATTTGGGAGAGAAAACATCGGTCTTTACAGAGAAGACGGAAATTTTTTTCAATAGGTTCTATAGATATACATTAAAAAAACGATAAAAAGGCTTAAAAAAGGCACGCCCAGGCATGCATGTATGTCTATTGTGTTTAACCCTTTGACTTCTAAGTATACGCACATGACTAAGGCCTTCATCAGAGCTTTCTTTGTGCAGGTTCATTTGTCACCTTTTGCCACAAGTATATCTATCCTTGACTACCAGAGGTCTTCTCTTGACGAGTAAAATCGTCTGTCATCTGGTGTTAGCCACAGTAAAATACTCTGTCGTTAGCCACAGTAAAATACTCTGTCGTTAGCCACAATAAAATACTCTGTCGTTAGCCACAGTAAAATACTCTGGCGTTAGCCACAGTAAAATACTCTGTCGTTAGCCACAGTAAAATACTCTGTCGTTAGCCACAGTAAAATACTCTGTCGTTAGCCACAGTAAAATACTCTGGCGTTAGCCACAGTAAAATATACTCTGTCGCTAGCCACAGTAAAATACTCTGTCGTTAGTCACAGTAAAATACTCTGTCGTTAGCCACAGTAAAATACTCTAGCCACAGTAAAATACTCTGTCGTTAGCCACAGTAAAATACTCTGGCGTTAGCCACAGTAAAATACTCTGTTGTTAGCCACAGTAGAATACTCTGGCGTTAGCCACAGTAAAATACTCTGGCGTTAGCCACAGTAAAATACTCTGGCGTTAGCCACAGTAAAATACTAAAGGGCGTCCACGTGCGTGCTTAAGAATCAAAGGGTTAACGCAGTAGATACATGCAGGCCTGGGCGTGCCTTTTTTTAAGCCTTCTTATCGTTTTTAAATGTATATCTATAGAACCTTAGATGCTATAGAACAAAAAATGCGATATTCCGGATGCCAGAAACTCTCACAACTTCTAAGAACCAAGACAATGAACGCAGCAGTCTACTTCTATAAAAGCAACAAAAAATTCCATATCTATATGTATAACTTTTAATTACCAACTCTGCGACGTTTGAAGCGCCATTGCGCCCATCCCTTATATGTGATAGCATCGTTTGCACTGCTAGTGTAACACTGCTCCAGGAAGAAGAAAAAGTCAAACTTGTGCTTAGAAACAAGAGGGGAAAAGATCTGTATGTATTTCCTTTTTAGTTCTATATACTAAAACCTTTCAATTGTATAGACGTTGTATTTACGTATAATTTTGATAGTTTACCATCTACAATCTCAAAAAGTAGCAGAGATTGGTAAGCACAGAGCAAATAGAGGATTTGGTTTATAATTAATGACATATTAATAATCTCAATGTTTTTCTAACAATGATTCAAACGCTTGATTCCGTTATGTTTGTGTATATCAATTATGAATCGTTTAAGCGACGAAAATATTTTGCATAATTAAGAAATCAAAATTCTCCTATTTGATGCAAAATCTGGTCCGCATATACGATGGATAGGGATAGCCCTCGACGTACGACAGTTCTACAGTATATAGAATAGGTTGTGGTGACCGCAACTGTATGGGTTGGGTTGAATGAGAACTGGTCCATTTGGAGAAATGAGTTCAAATCTGTAGCCCCGTCATGCAACACTTGTCAAGTCTAATTTCATTACGCAACGGCAAAACACGAATGTTTTGATATGCGAAAAAAGTGCTGGGTATAGGCAGCGTTTTAGAGAGAGCAATTTGAAAAAGTGGTAAACTGCCGAGAATAATTTTGATAATGAAACACTGACGTTTCCAGTGAAGTCCTTCATCAAAGTAAAATGTAGAGTGCTGCGTAGGTGGTAAACTGCCGAGAATAGTTTCGATAACGAAAAACTGACATTTTTTTCTCTGCAGTTGCATTCCTTGTCGTTGTTAGTGGTCGTTTGTGAAAAAATGCGGGAATTGTGTTTGTTGATAATGTTCTCATGTTCTCCACGCAGCTGTTGCTCACCTTGACGTTGTTGCGGTTAAAGATTTTGTGAAGTGGGTGCGATTTAAGAAAATGTCTGTAAATTTCCCCCACGTTTGTTTTTACGTTCTTAGTAAAGGGGGTTGAACCACGTAATGTCCCTTCGTCGTTTGCACTGATTAGTGGTGTGTTTTATCACCCAAGATGCCGGTTAATCAATCCAGCAAAAAGCGATTTTGGCAAAGTTAGCAAAATTTTTCTTGATGAAATCAACACAAAAATTCGACCTTAACCAAAGTAAATCAATGGAGAAGCACCGACACAGTAATTAAATTGTCGACAAAAACAAGTGCACTTTTCTTTCGTTCGACATCGTCGACTTTAATCTCTCTATATATCAGACGTCCTTTTGAGTAGAGCTTTAGCTTGGGCAAGCAAGAAAACCGAAATTCCCGACCAGTACATCAAAGTTATAAGACATGCGCGAAAGTTACTGTTGTTTCACTAAAGAGAAAGCGTGGATTAAAAGCGAAAGTTCGTCAACGTTCGACGTCACAATGGGCAGTTTCGACGGAGCGGAGATTTCCGAACTTGTCGGTCTATTTAGTTTAAGTAATCTAGCAGAAAGATTTGGGAAAGAAAACATCGGTCTTTACAGAGAAGACAAAATTTTTTTTTGTTCAATAGGTTCTATAGATATACATTAAAAAACGATAAAAAGGCTTAAAAGGACACGCCCAGGCGGGCATGTATGCATCCACTGCGTTGAATCCTTCGACTCCTAAGCACGTATGTAGTACTTTACTCTGGCTAACGACAGAGTATTTTGAATGCTGAGCTTTCGACCTGTTGACTAAGGCCTTCATCAGAGCTTTCTTTGTGCAGGTTCATTTGTCACCTTTTGCCACAAGTATATCTATCCTTGACTACCAGATGTCTTCACTTGACAAGTAAAATCGTCTGTCATCTGTTGTTAGCCACAGTAAAATACTCTGTCGTTAGCCACAGTAAAATACTCTGTCGTTAGCCACAGTAAAATACTCTGTCGTTAGCCACAGTAAAATACTCTGTCGTTAGCCACAGTAAAATACTCTGTCGTTAGCCACAGTAAGATACTCTGTCGTTATAAGCCACAATAAAATACTCTGGCTATAGCCACAGTAAAATGCTCTGTCGTTAGCCACAGTAGAATACTCTGTCGTTAGCCACAGTAAAATACTCTGTCGTTAGCCACAGTAAAATAGTCTGTCGTTAGCCACAGTAAGATACTCTGTCGTTATAAGCCACAGTAGAATACTCTGTCGTTAGCCACAGTAAAATACTCTGTCGTTAGCCACAGTAAAATAGTCTGTCGTTAGCCACAATAAAATACTCTGTCGTGAGCCACAGTAAAATACTCTGTCGTTAGCCACAGTAAAATACTCTGTCGTGCATGTACAGCTTTTAATTACCAACTCTGCGAGATTCGAAGTGTCATTGCGCCCATCCCTTATATGTGACAGCATCGTTTGCACTGCTACTGTAAAATTGCTCCAGGAAGAAAAAAAGTCAAACTTCTGCTTTGGAACAAGAGGGGGAAAGATCTGTATGTATTTCCTTTCATGTTATATATATATATATATTCTAAACCTTTCACTTGTATTGGACGTTGTATTGACCTATAATTTTGATAGTTAAATAGTTTACCGTCTACAAGCTTAGAAAGTAGCAGAGATTGGTAAGCGCAGAGCAAATAGAGAATTTGGTTTATAATAATTAATGACTTATATATTAATAATCTCAATGTTTTTCTAACAATATTCTATTACGTTTGTGTATATCAATTATTAATCGTTTAAGCGACGAAAATATTTTGTATAATTAAAAAGAAATGAAAATTCTCCTATTTGAGGCAAAGTCTGGTCCTCATATATGATGGATAGCCCTCGACGTACGATTGCAGTTGTATGAAATAGGTTGTGATGACCGCAACTGCAATGGGTTGGGTTGATTGAGAACTGCTTTAGTTGGAAATGAGTTCAAACCTGTAGCCCCGTCATGCAACAGTTGTCAAGTCTAATTTCATTACGCAACGGCAAAACACGAATGTCTCAAGATGTAAAAAAAATAAATTCTGGCTATAGGCAGCGTTTTGGATAGAGCAAAGTGAAAAGGTGGCAAACTGCTGAGAATAGTTTTGATAACGAAATACTGACGTTTCAAGTGGAGTCCTTCATCAGAGTAAAATGTAGAGTAATAAAAGTAGTGTGCTGCGTAGGCAGTGTAGAAACAACAATCGAGATATAGTAAGGTTAGATATACTGCCAAAACAGAGAACGTAGGAGTCTAACGTTTCGAGCGAAGGCCTTCCGCTCAGTATATCAAACCTTACTATATTTTAAAATGTAGAGTGCTGCGTAGGCAGTGTTTCGGATAGAGCAAAGTGAAATATGATAAACTGCCGAGAATACTTTTGATAATGAAATACTGACGTTTCGACGAGAGCCGTTCATCAGAATAAGCTGTGACATTTTACATTAATACTGCATGCAATTTTCGATTGAATGAGCTATATCTATATATCTATATATCTATATATCTATATATCTATATATCTGTATGTCTGTATGTCTGTATGTCTGTATGTCTGTATGTCTGTATGTCTGTATGTCTGTATGTCTGTATGTCTGTATATCTATCTATCTATCTATCTATCTATCTATCTATCTATCTATCTATCTATCTATCTATCTATCTATCTATCTGTCTATCTGTCTGTCTGTCTGTCTGTCTGTCTGTCTGTCTGTCTGTCTGTCTGTCTGTCTGTCTGTCTGTCTGTCTGTCTGTCTGTCTGTCTGTCTGTCTGTCTGTCTGTCTGTCTGTCTGTCTGTCTGTCTGTCTGTCTGTCTGTCTGTCTGTCTGTCTGTCTGTCTGTCTGTCTGTCTGTCTGTCTGTCTGTCTGTCTGTCTGTCTGTCTGTCTGTCTGTCTGTCTGTCTGTCTGTCTGTCTGTCTGTCTGTCTGTCTGTCTGTCTGTCTGTCTGTCTGTCTGTCTGTCTGTCTGTCTGTCTGTCTGTCTGTCTGTCTGTCTGTCTGTCTGTCTGTCTGTCTGTCTGTCTGTCTGTCTGTCTGTCTGTCTGTCTGTCTGTCTGTCTGTCTGTCTGTCTGTCTATCTGTCTATCTTACTATCTATCTATCTATCTATCTATCTATCTATCTATCTATCTATCTATCTATCTATCTATCTATCTATCTATCTATCTATCTATCTATCTATCTATCTATCTATCTATCTATATATATATATATATATATATATATATATATATATATATATATATATATATATATATATTAGTCACTATGGTACTTTACTATATCGATATTCGATATTAAGCAAGATATGATTTTTCTTCTCGTGGTGAAAACAATATTTTATTCATTACCTACACTCCCTACACATATTGTTTTTACAACTCGAAGATAAAATCCATATATTCTTGCACCATCATGTAATTTCCTCTATGTGTATTAGTCAATATATTACTTTGCTGCGTATGAAAATTTTAAAATATTTACGTTAGTTTTGACTCAAATTAATTTGTTTCAATTCACAGGTTGTGTAGAAATAACTTTCAGAAAAATGTCTGCAAAACTGAGCTTTGTGGTAGCTCCTGACGGTACTATATGGGTTGAGTTTGAGATTACCGGCGAACGATTAGCAATAGTTACCGTGGCTGCTGCCGGTATAGTCAGCGTGTTTTACCTCTTCCGGGAGCCTATTCTAAATGCTTTGAGACATCCCCAGTTTCCACACGATTACCCGGTAATTGACGACATTGAAAATGGTTCGCTCATTGTTAAACTCCGCTTCCTGACACCCAGCAGCTTTTTACGATTCTACGATGACTACAAATCAGGCAAATTGAAGAAGTCTTTGGCAGAAGAAATTGTAAAATTGACTACAAAACCGACGACAGAAACGGCTACAACAATGACTGTCTTCGACGAAAGTCTGCCCGTTAAATTCAAAGAAAGTTTAGAAGAAAAATTCAAAAACCTCCGCTTCGACGACAAGTTGACTGTCAAGATTAGAGATGAAGAAAAAGTGAAAACTCACGTGGAAAAACTGAGGTAAGAAATACTACTAAAATCAGTAGAGTGCTCATCGGGCCCGAAATAACGACGCGTCAATAACTAACGCAATTAAGAAATGTAATTCACTGATCTCTAAAAATAAACTGGATAGGCCATTCCCTATGGCCAGCAGTCAAACATTTCGTGCCAGTCGCCGCCATCTTACGTAGTGGAACATATGACGCATTGCTGCCTTAGAACTTGTTCCCAATCCCAAAGTTGACTGACATAAGCAATCTGAAAGAATATTAAGTACCGGGGGAAAGAATATTAAGTACTCTGTCACAGAATAAAGATTAATCAGAAGTCCGACCCGCGAAAGTGTCCCATTATTTTTATGCGCATGCGCCAGTCGGCCATTTTTAAAGTAAGTGCCCCCGGAAAATTAGCCCTCTCGTTCTTGCGACCTTTTAATTAACTTTATATTGTTATCCATCCATCCATCCATCCATCCATCCATCCATCCATCCATCCATCCATCCATCCATCCATCCATCCATCCATCCATCCATCCATCCATCCATCCATCCATCCATCCATCCATCCATCCATCCATCCATCCATCCATCCATCCATCCATCCATCCATCCATCCATCCATCCATCCATCCATCCATCCATCCATCCATCCATCCATCCATCCATCCATCCATCCATCCATCCATCCATCCATCCATCCATCCATCCATCCATCCATCCATCCATCCATCCATCCATCCATCCATCCATCCATCCATCCATCCATCCATCCATCCATCCATCCATCCATCCATCCATCCATCCATCCATCCATCCATCCATCCATCCATCCATCCATCCATCCATCCATCCATCCATCCATCCATCCATCCATCCATCCATCCATCCATCCATCCATCCATCCATCCATCCATCCATCCATCCATCCATCCATCCATCCATCCATCCATCCATCCATCCATCCATCCATCCATCCATCCATCCATCCATCCATCCATCCATCCATCCATCCATCCATCCATCCATCCATCCATCCATCCATCCATCCATCCATCCATCCATCCATCCATCCATCCATCCATCCATCCATCCATCTATCTATCTATCTATCTATCTATCTATCTATCTATCTATCTATCTATCTATCTATCTATCTATCTATCTATCTATCTATCTATATACATAAATAATATTTAGCTAAGTAAATAAGCAATTTACTTTAGAAAACGATTATATGGAGATAAAATTGTTTGACCATGAAGTTATTAAAATTTCAGTACGAGGATACTACGGGTAAAAGTCCGTAGCAAATAAGTCTTGCACTCACGAAGCTGGGTTTTACACTTCTCGATTACTAAAAAAGATAACTACAAAAATTTCGGAACTACGTATTGTTGAAATACACCGGGTACGTAACTTGTTAGAAATTTTATAAGCTTTCACTCGGTATATAGTTCAAATTTTAGTGTTACCTGTAATTTTTTAAAATGTTCAAAATGTTCTCACCATTGACCGTAGAAGTTTTATATATTTTTATATGTTCAAAAGGTATAATCACTAATTTGCACCACAAACATTTTCAACTTCAACTAGAAATCTGCTTTCATATTTGAATTAGCTTCTGTTTAAGAAATATCTGAGGTTCATACCAGAAGTCTTTCTGAAGATATAGCAAACACCAAAACAGGAAAAGGCAAAATAAACTTAAGAAATTCATCCATTTCAGACGGTCCAGACCAAAATAATGATGTTTTTGTATCTACTGCGAAGTAGTATATATATTGTTATTATACTCGGCCAAGGCCGCAAGATGATGATGATGATGAGATATATTGTTGTCGCGCTGTTAAGTTAATGTAAGTTAACAAAAGAATGCCTTCGGAGCCAATCAAAACATAGAATAAAACGATTGACTAACGCAAACCACCGAAGCCACAATAACTACAGTACACCAAGTGTTTCATAAGTCATTGTTGACAGCATGGGGCGAGATATAATTCAAGCATTTCAAGGAGCGGGATATTCAACAAGAGGAAGTTTTTACAAATTTAGTAAGTATTTGAAGTATGAATCGTAGTCAATTCTTAATTGTGATGTACTAGACGTTGTTGGAATGATGATAAAAGTTTTTATAAAATAAGGTCTCCTCTACGCACACTCTGATTGGCTGAAGATCATGAATGACGTAAAATGGCGTGGAATGGCGTAGGATGGCGTCAACTGGCGGGAAAATCTAGCGAACTTTCAAAACTTTCCCACTTTTAACTTGTTTTTTCTTACTATTATTTTATAAAACAAATAAAACATACCGCTCCTGTGCATATGTACTCATATAACGGTTCGTTTGACGTCATTTGAACACAAAAGAAGTGTTCAAATGACGTCAAACGAACCTTTATAAGACTATATATGCATGGAGCTTTATGTTTTATTTGTTAATTGAAAGCAAATTAATCGGATCGTTGCATGGACGATGCATATTCAGACCAAGCAATTTTATATATGGCCAACATGTCTGACCGAGCTTCGTTAACTGACAAGACTGTGCGTTGCCGAACAGAAATAGATGACCTTCTTTTAAGAAAACAAAGTTAGCTTCATGGTCAAGCAACAATGCCAAAAACCTATGGTAGTCCACAAGTGAAATATGCTATTAAATAGCATATTGTCGATGTAGATGACAAATAGTCAAATGTCAGTGAAACAGTGACAGGCTATGTTGAGAGCGTGAACTGCAAAGTCTATACAGTATTAATGGGTAAAATTGTGTCCTGCAGTTGTCAATGTCATGAAAAATCTGTGTTATGAATGTGAATTATTGTTTGACAAATTGTTGTAACGAAAATATTTAAATACTGTATTAGTCAATGAAGTTAAATTTTGTGAGTTGTTAGTTATGTTAATTTGCTTGACTTACTTAAAGCTTTACTACCATACTTTATGACTATAGCTTTTAGTACCATAGCTTTAATAATCAATCTATTAGTACACTGCCTCTTACCACTGAGGACCGGAGTAAAGCCCAATTGGATTGAGTTAGTAAGTATTTGAATGGGTGACTATGCACCTGTCCGGGCTTGGAACTCATGCAGGTATGAGAAGAATTGTTAGTGCTTAGCCTTCTGTGCCTTGCTGGCTTTACTCTGAGAGTCTGAGTTGAGTGAGTTCTTTATTAAAGTTAAAACACAGCATGGCCTGTGAGCATACACAATTTTGTCAAAAATCTTGTTCAGCTCTAGATCTGAATACAAGGTTGTTCCATCAATTTTGTGAAGAATCTTGTTCAGCTCTAGATCTGAATGTACATGGTTGTTCCATCAATTTTGTCAAGAATCTTGTTCAGCTATGAATACAAGGTTGTTACAAGTACACAGTCGCATCATTGTTTTACCATAGTTTTGCTATAGGCAGTAGATACATGCACGCCTGCATGGGCGTGCATATTTTTCTTAGTTTTTAAAATTTAATATGTCGTATGAGTATCATCGAAAGTTTTTGGCGTGTGTTTGGGAAGTATTTTACTGGATTTATTCTCTACTTATTATGACCAAGATGTCTCAAACGGTAAGACAAAGAAGACACAAATATCGAGTATTTATTTCAGTTCAAATCAAGGGAGCACGGCAGAATGATATTTGTGGATTCTTACCTGTTTATTTTGGGGGGTTTTCTTCTTGAAATAAAGTTAATTACTATGCATGTTTGTAGTATCCTCTTGATTTATATTTTGTGAGTGAATTTACACAGTGATAAATCGCTAGGTAAATCGATCGTGTTCACTGATTCTTCATTTGAATTTTGAAATTATCGTTACTAAGCGCTATCTGTCAAAATTCAAATGGAGAATCAGTGAACACGATCGATTTACCTAGCGATTTATCACTGTGTAAATTCACTCACAAAATATAAATCAACAGGATAGTACAAACAATAAGCAAGTAACTTTATTTCAAGAAGGAAAAAACCCCAAAATAAACAGGTAAGAATCCACAAATATCATTCTGCCACGCTCCCTTGTTCAAATGTTTACATCAATAAGGTTGGTTTCTGAAGTTTCTGAGATAATACGACTTGTGTAATCTAATTTTATATGGATTTTTAGGTTCATTCCTGGGAATGATCGTAATGTAATGGTTACTGTCTTGAGGATTATAGTCTTTTGTTTCATGCGAGTCTTTTTCGTCCAAATCATTTTCGTCCATATCAGTATCACCAGCGTCTTCTCTTTCGCTTTCATCCGACTCTACTTCTACATCCGAATCACTTTCGTCCTCATCGGAAACACCTAACCATTTTAGTAAAGGTTTATCCTTTGGCTGTTCAACAGTTGGAGGTGGAGTTACAAAATACGGTTTAGGTACACTAAGTTTAGGCGGTGGATGTGACGGAATGTGTTCAGGTTGATGGGGTTCAGGTTGTCGAGGTTTCTTTGGGGTCTCTGTCAAATTTTGTATAAGTTTTAGTAGCTGTGTTTGAAGATTAGGTTGAACTTGATGCTGCTGGTTCTGCAGTTGTTGTTGGAATGTCAGAAAACGATCGAGTAGTATCGGATATTCTGTTCATCAGGTGTTAACTATGGTGTTTGTACCATATCTCGCATTAGCTGTTCTGTTTTGTACATGGTATTGACGATTGAAGGTTGCTGATACGATTTCTTTTGAATATATCTGCTTATGACAGAAGAAGCTGCAGGACGGAGCTATTTTCTTCAGGTAAAACATTGGTCTTGAGGCGATTGGTCGTCATCCGTAGCCGGTTTCAGATCAAGCAGGAAATAGCCATGGGGCCGACTGGTCGCTTCCTTGTACGTCTGCATAAACCCTTGAACATGACCGGGGTTAACTTGTCGTGCCAAGACAGAAATTTGTTGCTTATCTCGTGGAGATCTGAAGAGTACAATATAGTGGGAATTAAGACTGATGTTTCTGGTTTCTTTGTCGTGATGAAATATATTCTGAACAATATAGATCACGGAGAAATTTCTGTGGTGACTCCCCCTGGTGAATAAATTGGCGATACGTTTATCACACACCCCTCCCCCCCCGATTGAATCATAAGATCATCGAGCACAATGAGATTGCGCTTTGTGACGTCTAGAAAATCATCAGAGTCGATGTCTGAAGGTATACCCTCGTTGAATTTGATGTCTGGTATAGTCTTGATCATTTCCAAGTACATATGCTGCCACTGACCATAACACCAAAAAATGCGTTGAGGAGGGGGATTAATGGTTGTTTTTGCATTCTCCAAAAGTGTCCTTACCCACACGGTTTTGCCACTTTGGGTGCACCCAGCTACGACGCAGGTAAACGGATGTTGCAGGACTGTTAAACCATTGACAGGAGAGATTGTTGGGGTCGAGTAATTCTCTCCATTAAAAATATTCTGATGACGTAGGCGGTTACTTGGCGTAGAGAATGATTTTTCACAAATATTACAGACATACGACATGTTCACAATCAATCATAGACTAAATACCACTCTAACGTGAGACGGTGTTTTATACTGAAGAAGAGGTACATCAAATCGATGCATCCTCTCGGAATAGAGGGACATCTTGACTGGAATCGTAAGATTGAATCCTAAGATTGACTCACTGAATCCTAAGATTGAATCATTGAATCCTAAGATTGAATCATTGAATCCTAAGATTGAATCAAAGATACAAAGAGACTCAGAACATCCATGTTTTAAATTTTTACTAGCAACTAAAACTCATAAATACAATCTAAGAAATCAGAATAATGACTTGAACATGATAATATCGGGAACAGATCGGCATAAGAACTCATTTATTCCAAGAGCATGTCGTAATTGAATTGTACATATAATGTAGGTTTTAATATTGGTTTTTAATGTTTGTAAAATTTTAGATATCTATATATAAGTATTAGAAATAACTCAAATTGTAAATCCATTGTACTTTTAATATACCTAAGATCCTAAATAAATATTATTATTATTATTGAATCCTAAGATTGAATCATTGAATCCAAAGATTGAATCATTGAATCCTAAGATTGAAGCATTGAATCCTAAGATTGAATCATTGAATCCAAAGATTGAATCATTGAATCCTAAGATTGAATCATTGAATCCTAAGATTGAATCATTGAATCCTAAGATTGAATCATTGAATCCTAAGATTGAATCATTGAATCCTAAGATTGAATCATTGAATCCTAAGATTGAAGCATTGAATCCTAAGATTGAATCATTGAATTCTAAGATTGAAGCATTGAATCCTAAGATTGAATCATTGAATCCTAAGATTGAATCATTGAATCCTAAGATTAAAGCATTGAATCCTAAGATTGAATCATTGAATCCTAAGATTGAATCATTGAATCCTAAGATTGAATCATTGAATCCTAAGATTGAATCATTGAATCCTAAGATTGAATCATTGAATCCTAAGATTAAAGCATTGAATCCTAAGATTGAATCATTGAATCCTAAGATTGAATCATTGAATCCTAAGATTGAATCATTGAATCCTAAGATTGAATCATTGAATCCTAAGATTGAAGCATTGAATCCTAAGATTGAATCATTGAATCCTAAGATTGAAGCATTGAATCCTAAGATTGAATCATTGAATCCTAAGATTGAAGCATTGAATCCTAAGATTAAAGCATTGAATCCTAAGATTGAATCATTGAATCCTAAGATTGAATCATTGAATCCTAAGATTGAATCATTGAATCCTAAGATTGAATCATTGAATCCTAAGATTGAATCATTGAATCCTAAGATTGAATCATTGAATCCTAAGATTGAAGCATTGAATCCTAAGATTGAAGCATTGAATCCTAAGATTGAAGAATGAATCCTAAGATTGAGCATTGAATCCTAAGATTGAAGCATTGAATCCTAAGATTGAAACATTGAATCCTAAGATTGAAGCATTGAATCCTAAGATTGAAGCATTGAATCCTAAGATTGAAGCATTGAATCCTAAGATTGAGTCATTGAATCCTAAGATTGAAGCATTGAATCCTAAGATTGAAGCATTGAATCCTAAGATTAAAGCATTGAATCCTAAGATGAATCATTGAATCCTAAGATTGAAGCATTGAATCCTAAGATTGAATCATTGTGTGTTTAGTATTTAAAAACAAAATCCAAAATTTTATAACATTTGTGGGAGTCTATTTCTCATTATATAATTCTTATTTTATGAACAATGGTGAGAACATTTTGAACATTCAAAAAAGTCACAGATAGCACAAAAATTTGAACTCTATACCGAATGAAAGCTTATAAAATTTCTAAACATACGTACCCGATGTATTTCAACAATGCGTAGTTCGGAAATATTTAGCCATCTTTTTCTATAAACAAATGTGTCGGCATAATCGAGAAATGTAAAAGTCGGTTTCGTTAGTGCAGGACTTTCTTGCTACGGACTTTTACCCGTAGTATCCGCGTACTGAAGTTTTAATAACCTCGTGGTCAATGAATTTTATCACCAAAGAATCGTTTTCTAAAGTAAATTACTTATTTACTTAACTAAATATTATTTACATATGTAGATAACAATATAAAGTTAGGGTCGCAAGGACGAGAGGACTATAATTTCCCAGGGACACTTACTTTCAATATGGCGCCAGGATCGCGAGGCTTCTGAGTTAATCTTTATTCTGTGACTCTGTCGGGGTAGTCGGAAAAGCCGTAAAGCAAACAACAGGTGCCGCTTCGTTTAGTTTTCACTGTTTACCAACAAATACAGTCAAAACATGGCAAGTACAAAACACGAGATATTGTTAAGGCATTAAGGTTACTAAAAAGGTACAATTTAAGACTTGGAATTGAATTCTTCGTGGATTTTATGGTCTGTTTTCAGTTTATATTATCATGAAGTTTCTTAGTTGTCGGCACTGAAGAAAAACAACGAAATTTAAATGTTTTACAGCTCAGTAATAGAAACAAATGCAAGAAATTAGCGTCTTAAATCTTATTGAGTACTTGTGTCCTTACATTCGTTTAAATTTTCTTAAAATAACTCTTTTTGTCTGTTTTCAATCTACGAAGGCTCATGAACTTTCGTGGCGCCAGGTAGTGGTCACGTCATCATACAGCTGGCACGCTAAATTCGGCCCCATGATGCCCTATCCAGTTTTATTGAGATTAGTGATGTAATCACGTATTTCATATGATTTTTTCAAAGAACTTTAAAGTATATTATTTAAAAGATATCTCAAACAATTAGAATGGTTGACAGTTGGACCTGTATTTATAATCCTAGTGCTGTTAGTGTTTATAGTACCGTACGTCTTTTAATCAGGCGTGTATCATTGAATGTTATCAAATAAGACACCGGCGCAATTTCGTGGGCCCCTGTGTTGAATCTCTCCTTATAGTTCTTTCCTTTACAAATTAACTAAAGGACTTTTAATCAAATGTTTTGTAGAGCGAATACAGCGGAGTCGCAGCAAGGAAGAGGTAAATTATTAAACAAAAATTTCGTTCTCGCCGCCGCAAAGCTACCATGTAATCGTGCCATAAACGTCTCCCTCCATTAATAAACTTCTTTCTCTAATAGACACGTCTCTCTAATAAACGTCTCTCCAATAAATAGCTCTCTCTCTCTAATAAACGTAGCTCTCTAATAAACGTAGCTCTCTAATACACGTCTCTAATAAACGTCTATCTCTAATAAACGTAGCTCTCTAATAAATGTCTCTCTAATAAACGTAGCTCTCTAATAAACGTAGCTCTCTAATAAATGTCTCTCTAATAAACGTAGCTCTCTAATAAACGTCTCTCTCTAACAAACGTAGCTCTCTAATAAACGTCTCTCTCTAATAAACGTAGCTCTCTAATAATGTAGCTCCCTAATAAACGTCTCTCTAATAAACGTAGCTCTCTAACAAACGTAGCTTTCTAATAAACGTAGCTCTCCAATAAACGTCTCTCTCTAATAAACGTCTCTCTCTAATAAACGTCTCTCTCTAATAAACGTCTCTCTCTAATAAACGTCTCTCTCTAATAAACGTAGTTCTCTAATAAACGTTCTCTCTCAAATAAAGGTCTCTCTACTAAACGTCTCTCTAATAAACATCTCTCTCTAATAAACATCTCTCTCTAATAAACACCTGTCTAATAAACATCTCTCTAATAAACATCTCTCTAATAAACGTCTCTCTCGAATAAACGTCTCTCCCTAATAAACGTTTCTTTCTAATAAACACCTCTCTAATAAACGTCTCTCTAATAAACATATCTCTCTCTAATAAACGCCGCTCTATCTGAGAAAATCGATCGGAAAGTTATGTAAAATCAGGAACTTGTATTCGATTTACAGCACCTGATTAATCATTTATTTCTTTTGAATTTTCTTCACGAATTATTAATGTACGCTTATATGGTATGTTAATTTTTAGTCCCTTGTATCATTATTCACGGAGGCACACATGGAAGACCTGTAAGTAGCGGCGGCGAAAAGCACGAAGCTGGAGTGAAGAAGGGAATAATTCAAGCAGCTGAAAGGGGTTATGAAATTCTAAAACAAGTAAGTACCTAATTGTCTGCTGATGGCAATAATGGTATACGGTGTCAATAAGAAGTTAAAGTGCATATGAATGAAACTTATCTGCCAGATATTCGTTGAAGTTGGTGGTAGGTACCATAGGTAGCAAAAGGTAGTAAGTAGTACCTCTCACCAACAGTCAACGAGTCCAGGTGTAGGGCCGAAGACCCGGAGTCCGGTGAGGGTGCTAATCTTGACACGCGTGGAGTCATTTTACACGCGTGGACAAACGTGATATGCGAACGAATGACAAAAAGATTTGAACTAATATCATAATTTATTCTTGACAAAAAGACTTGAGAAAGGAGTTTTTGGGAAACGTATATCACTTTTGAAAGAACAGAAACAAATCAACGTCTATGTATAAAGCAAAACAACGTCTTGAGTAGAAGGAAACCCATCAAACCGAAACTCGAAAGGAGGAAAAAGCAATAGTAAACCTGGAAAACCAACGAAGAAATAAAGGCCAAAAAGTTTAAGTTTACCGTAAAAATATAGAGCAGCCGCTCTCAGTAATCACGAACATTTAGTAGCAGAACTGTTGGAGTTTCCCTGTTTACATCCTATCACTGTTAATTTTGTTTTCTTTTTTGTTGAATTTTAAACGTATCCATGCATTGCATGTCAGTTGCTTGCCTGTTGTATTATTTATCTGTGGTTGCCGTCTTAATATCGTCTTTTAAATAGTTTTCTTATTGTAAAACCACTTGTGACTTAACGTAGCTTGTCCATAATTTGGCATAAAACTCGGAAAAGGATCAATTTTTCTTCTGTAGAACGTACAAATGCTGTTGAAATATTTATTAACATGTAGGTGAAAACAGTTTCAGCACTTCAGATTTCGAAATGAAAGATTGTTTTTGTTTTTGAAATGCCATAAATTAATATAGCCGTGGCAGCCACCCAGGTAGTTGAGTAGTTTTCGATCAATTCAAGTTTTTTGAAAAATGTTTTCAGATGCTGTAGCGATGTTTTTTGTAAACATAGAATGAAAAAACTTTTAATATTTTGACAAAATTTTCACGCCTGCCTCAGTAGCCTATTTCCAGGCTCCCAATAGAAAAGAGGGCAATGGGAGTTGCATTAATGTTTTCTAATCAGGCGTTATTTACAAAAATCCATGTAAGGGAACGAGGGGTTATTGCATTTATGTATTTCTAGTTAAGGTATCTGCCCAGGCAAAATTTCACCACTTCAGAATGCGCTCATTTTCTGTCCTGTTATAGTTTATTGCATCTATTATTCAAAAAAGAAGTTTTTTTCTCGATATGTAAAAACGTAAACGTTCTGAAACGCTTACAAGTTCCGTAATTTCACCGGAAGTTGGTCGTTCATTCCGAAATGGTTGCTATGCTGGATGATTGAGCCTGCATAATTATAATCAGCGGCTATGTTTTCGCGCGTGAATTATGGAAATATATTAAAATGGCGGGTAGCATTAGTGATGCCAGGAAGGAGGCCTCCTTTGAGGCTTTCAAAGCGGAGTTCCAAAGAAACGGGTACGTACATTTATGATTAAATCTAATTTATCAATGCGCGAAACATTTTAAGCAACGTGAGGTCTTACATTTGCAGCTTTAAAGTACCAGAAGGACTTATTACGCTGCTGAGTGTATTCGCGTTGAAGCCTGCCGAATCGCCAGAACAAGCACGAGCCAGGCTTTACAAAAGGCTGTGGTGCCTCCTGTGGGTAGGTTATTACATTGGATATATTATTATATATGAATAAGAATAGTTTCAAATGAGGCCGAATCAATACTGTAGAGAAAAGTTTTCTGACCAAATCATCAGGCAGTGACCAAAGTCCAATAAACGTTGACGCATTTTTATCTAGACCATATTATTATACAACTAATCCTTGCTAAATAATATCATTGCATTGCATTACATTACAATGATTACATTACATTTCATTTTACATTACACGACTTGTCTCTGAATGTGTTTCAAACCAGCCTGTTCAATCGATAACGATTGATAGTAATCTATTGACTTTTCATCGATTGTTATTGTGCTTTGACAACAGCGTTAAAAATAGCAGGAGTAACTTCTTCTGACATATTAGGTATACACAAAAATGGACTAAAAAATTCAAATAAATCAATTTATAGGTAAGTATTTTATCAATATACATTTTCTCAGGTATTGGAAATCGATAATCAATAACAGTCAGTTGCTCAATATCAATTGATGTGAATTAACTAATATTTATCGATTGCCATTAATTAATACATTGGATTCACAATGATTGATTTTCGTCGATTGGACAGGCTGTGTTCAAATCATGTAACTACAAGAGCTATAAATATCCTAGCCCAATGAGTGTTGGTAATTCATAATTCATAGTTCATAGCTGTTGTCGAAGAAAATAAAACTATTTTTGATCTAATTATACATTTTGCTTTACAGTTTGGCAGCAAGAATACGCTTGGTTCTGGTGTACCGGGTGGAAAACCAACATATGCATTTCCAGCAACGTTAAAGGCTGTTGTGAGGGAAATAATTCCTGGTAACTTGGTGGATCAAGATGATCCAACCCATTCAAGGGTATGTGTTAGTTTTCACTTTCGCCAATAGGTAACTATTGTAGTCATTTATAAAACAAACAACTGTTACATTTTGGTTGTTTTGCCTTTTGTTTCTACCAAAGTCATCTCTGCCAGCATTGCTTTCAATAATTTTACTACAGTTTGTACAAATAATACTTATAAAAATAATAATAATTACTTACATAAAAAATAATACTAATAATACTTATACTACTACTTATACTCTGTTACACTTCATTTTCAGGTATACAAGGTGAACATTGGCGACTTATCAGCTGCAAGCTGGCCTGCAGCTAAGAAAACAACTGCAATGAGAAAAAAAGAGTTAAAAATTTAAAATAAATTCATAAAATTCATGTGTGAATCAGTTAACTGTTATTTTTTTTTTATTTATTTATTTATTATGTTTTTGCCAACAGTGTATAAAGAATATTTATACCTTCACACAAATAAATATATACATAATCAAACGACAGACGAACATGCACATATACAAACTAAACTTTAAGAAAAGTGGCAAGGATAGCCGCAACAGCGTGTGCCAATTACTGCGGTCCCGTACATAAATAGATTAATAAGAGGAAACACAAAAAAAAACTCAAAAAAAGTTCAATTCAGATCAAAAGAAAAATAAATAAAAGAACGATGAAAATCCGCATAGTAAAAGCTGTCAAGTACAACAGCGAAGATCACCAAGCAAGCTCTGGGCGGAATTACACTTGAGACAAACTGTTTTCCATGACCGAGGTTCATCGAGGTTATGTATTACACAGTTCACTTATTATTTTACCTGTAATTCATCTTTAGTGTGACATGCGAGGTAGAGTAGTTGACCAATTTTACATTTTACAAAACATATCAATAATAAAATAGAAATGGTATCTTGCGAACCACAGGAATTGTAACAAAAAAGCAAAACACCACCAAACAGAAATTTATCGAATAATTACAACTGAGACTTCCCTTGTTTTTTAGATTTTAGAGGACATTACTTGAATCTGCATCCTCTTCTTTGCATCCTTCATTGTAATGGCTTCTTTATACTGTAGTTCTCTGGTGGCCTTTCTACTCCAAATCCTAATATTAAACAAAAATAAAAACAATAATAAAACAGAAATGGGAATAATAATAACAATAAAACAGACAACAACAGGAAACAGAAATGAGTAGAATAATTACAACATACATTTCTCTTGTTTTTTGAATTCAGAGGACAGGTTGAGTGTGATGTTCTCTTATGTTCTTTTGATCCACATCGACAGCTCTTTCCACTTATCATCAAAAGGGCTCCATCACTTCCTTCCACACATTCAATGGCTTCTTTGGCTTCTTTGATGAGGTTGTGATCCAATTCACTATCGCTAACATCATCATTCCCATACGAATGTTGTAGGGCTTGCCTCTTTAGCCATTTTTTCCTTTCAATCTGGTCTTCTGCCCTGGCAACTTTCATATGAACTCTGTTTTTTTTCGTTTTTTCTGTTTTCCCTTTTTCTATCTCTTTCATCCTCTGAACCACTTGTTTCTGAAGAGCCTCAACAATGGCTGGGATTGTGGGCAATTTCAGTCTTTCATACAGGTCCAATATCCAATGATAGCTTTGGCCTCGGACTTTAAAGCACCAGGACATATTACCCTGACAGAGTCCACAGTTGGTAGAGGTCATATAATGTAGTCTAAAGATTAGGGAAGTAACAAACATACAGGTATAAATATACATTGCATGAAGTGTTCAATTATACATATTCATAAATACATACATACATACAGTACATACAAACACACAAAGTACACACACTGAATATACATACAAAAATTTTTTGATCAGAGCAGTTGTATAATAAATCTCTTATTAGATGTTTTGGTGTGTAGTATAACTGTATATTTTTACTCGTTGTTTGTATTTTGACTCACCCTGCAGGCTCGTCATAATACAGCACAACTCGTAAAAATATACAGCGATACTACACACCAAAACATCTAAGATATATATATATATATATATATATATATATATATATATATAGTATATATATACAGTATATATTATATATACAGTATATGTACAGTATACAGTATATGACAGACAATTCCTCTTACCTACAAAGACTTTGATGTTTTGAGCGGAAGGCAGGCAAGACAGAGAAGTGGGCCTCACAAAGGTTTGAATGACCTCGTCCCATTGTTGGATGGATAATACTATCAGCATCACATGCTCGCCGTTCGCATTCAATTTGGTATGCCAACCAGTGATACTCACAGGTCAGTGTAGTTTTGGTCTTGTAAGGCTTCCCAGGACATTTCATATCTTTATTTTCATCACAGCTCTTACATGAACATACAACATTATCATGGAAACCACACGTTTCTCCATCACCCCATTCGTGGATATCCCTAGTATGATATTTGCCAAGAGCTCTCATTCTCCTTGCATATTCAGCAGCATTTGTACATTGCTGCAGGCAACAGAAGTGATTTATCCTTGCATTTTTTAGAAATTCACTGCCAAGACACCCACAGCCAGACTTGTGCCTTTCACATTTGCACTTGGCAGTAAGAACTGCTGGAAATTTACTGCTGTAAATACCTTTGATGTCTGCAGAGAAAACCTTTTTCTTTGCTGCTTCTTTTAGCTGGTTGTAGTGTGCTCTGCCAACATGTCCTCCACATTTGTAGATTTTAGCATCAGGGTGGTGCATTTGTAGTGACAGTGCTGCACTTGAATCTGCATCTTGCCAAACAACCTCTATATTACAACCCTCCTCCTTAGCCTCTTTATAACACTCTTCAGCAAGAACACCCTCCATAGACTTAGCAGTACCTTCATACAAATCATCCTCAACAACATCATCATTTCCCCGCATACACTTGTGCCCATACCACAACAATCCTCCTGTCAAATAGTTTTTCACAATAAAAGAACCATTTTTACTGAAAAATCCACGGGTTTGCCACACACCATCAGACGTCACCACTGCTTTCTCCCAACTTCCCATTTCTTCAACCAACACTTCCTTCATTCTTTCCTTCTCTTCCTCGCACATTTCATTGAGGATATCTGTTATGTGAGGATATATCATTTTTACAACCTCGTAGTAACGATTCTTGGAAACACTACTTATACCAAGACATTGCCTCAGTGTCTGAGAGAACTTGGCATATCCATGACCACTGATGAAAAAAGCCACTGCAAGAGCCAGCCCAACAACAGTTCTTTTTGAGCCCTCAACAAGTGTGGAACCATTAAAATTTACAGTTCGTCCCTGACAACCAGAACAGGTAAATGTCAAATTCAATGTTCCACCAAGTCCTGTAGGTTCTACTTTCGTCACTACTAGGATTCCTATAAAACATTTTTTGATAGTATAAGACATTTTTTCATCGAGAAACACGCATACACATAAATACATGTATATTACAGGAGAGTACAATTGTTCACCAATCAAATATCGAAAGAAATATTGCTATTCCCAGACATGCGATTCAGAATGTTAATCGTGAAATACATACCATCGCATTCTTTGGTGGAGCAACGAGACGTTTTGTTTATTTCATCCACAAACTTGGTTACTTGTGTTGACTCACAGACAAACAAACGCTGTTCAACTTTCACACATTCATCACTAGGACAGTACTCATCACTATCATCTTCAGAGACTTGCTGGGACGTTCCTTCAGCTTCGTCAAAACATAGTTCCATATTCCTGCTGCGAAGCTGTTCCTCCACTGCCTTTTGTGTTCGATATTTCGTCTTTCCGGGTGAATAATAATCGACCAACTCACGCGTATCTCCTGTTCGTATATTTGTTTCCCACTGCGCTGGCGTTGTAAAATTCTGACGAGACAACGTACCCGTTCCTCGAGCTTTTCCACTTTTTTTCCCTTTCTCTGACATCAATTCTTTCCTCTCTTTCTTTGATAGCTTTTTTTTCTTTGCTTTTGGCATAGACTCCATGTTTACAACACTGGTTTACAACGACAATTCAGCCAAATTCAAGGGCGCGAAAAAGTACTGGTAACTAGTTAACCGGAAGTGAATTGCCCGTCGCGCCTTCTAATTGATCCGCCCTTAGCAACCGCATTACAGACCCAAAACAAATCAGAAAGAAAGCTATTTTATGCGTCTATCATTCATTTTAACCAGCGGTCTCCAGTAGAAACATGGCGGAAAAGGCATGGATGACTGACTTGTTTTGAATTTTTTCCTTCCTTGGCCTACGTTCGCGTTATAAACGAATATTTTCCCAGACAATAACATGACAGGTGATACATTTTTAAATTTTACTTTCGTTCTATTTGCACGTTCTCATTGAAATTCGGCAGGGCAGTAGCTTTATACTTAACGGAAATTTCTGTGTTTGCTCCATATGTTACGATCAAACATTAATATAATCGTGATTTTTTTGCCAGTTAAATATAGAACAAGCTGTATATCTTGAACCAAAACATGTAAGACATGGAGCAAACACAGAAAGGGGCATCTATACTATTGATTGAATAATCAAAATTTAAAACGGCAAAAGGTTTTGTTGCTCTGCGGGGGGCGCTTGTTAATTGGATTACCCCGTATGTACAGATACCATTCACACATAATATTATTCTCTTGGTGGTATACTATTATGGTTGAAAAAGTCAAGTTCATAGCTTATTTCTGTGATTTTTTATACATTTTTGAAATAAATGCATTTTGCCTGGGCAGATACCTTAATAAGCCCTGTTAGACAGGGTTAGTACTTGGATGGGTGCCCGTCTGGGAATAGTCCTGTTCTCGAGCTTGGACCATGCATGTGAGTAGTGTTGGTCTCCCCTATGCTTTGAAAGTTTCTCACCGGGTTCTCCGGTTTTCCTCCCTCCGCAAATCAACACCATCAATTTACAGCTGTTTTATATCTCCCGTCGTTCTTGAGATGATATTAGGGAGTTTACGATCTACGACGGCAACCTCGACGACGCGGCCATTCAAACAAAATAATTCTTCCTTTAAAAGAAAGAAAATAAATAATTTGCAGGCCCAAGATCTTTAAGTCGTCCGCGTTATAACTACAACGCCATTGAGTGCATTTTCACGTCTTCATGACGACGTTAAGTCAGCAAAAAATCATTTTCTTATTTTAAGAAAAAAAAACTTAATCTTATTATAAATATAAGTGCCCAGCACAAAACACGAATAAAAGCCATGAACAAAAGGACATAAAAAACATAATATTTAATAATCTAACGTTTCGTTGTTTATGCTACAACATCTTCAGAGATAATGATTACAAGATATTAATTTACAGGATATACAATAAACAGAATTCTAATTACATACATATAGACCAATAAGAATAAAGAACTAAAAATACATCAGTTACAAGCTAATTATAGGTTAGGAGGTGAGGTAACACTGAATGTGTCAGGAGGTAAGAGAAAATTAAAATAAGTAGAGCGGTGCTGATCCAATATTGCCGTTGAGATGAGGTTTAAGTTTGTTAATTAAAAGACTTTCGCGTAAAAGAAGCTCAGATTCAAAAGAGCAGGAAGAGATAATACTAAAATCATCAAAAGAAATAGGATGCCCCGTCTCATGATGATGGGCAAGAATATTACCAATATTACCATCAATATTAACTGATGTATTTTTAGTTCTTTATTCTTATTGGTCTATATGTATGTAATTAGAATTCTGTTTATTGTATATCCTGTAAATTAATATCTTGTAATCATTATCTCTGAAGATGTTGTAGCATAAACAACGAAACGTTAGATTATTAAATATTATGTTTTTTATGTCCTTTTGTTCATGGCTTTTATTCGTGTTTTGTGCTGGGCACTTATATTTATAATAAGATTACGTTTTCCGCCTGGTGAATCTCTTGCCGACGTTCTAAAAAAAAACTTGTTTTAAGAATTTTTTTCTTAAAACAAGAAAAATTTTCTAGGGAGAATAACAAGAAAATTTTTCTTAAGAAAATTTTTCTTATAAATAAGTTTTGTGGAAACACCACGTAAAATATTTCTTTGCTAAGCTTTCGGCCTGTTGACTCAGGCCTTCATCAGAGCAAATAAGAGAAATATTAGCTTCATCAGAGAAATATTTTACGTGGTGTTTCCACAAAACGTTCTCCGTTCCTTGGTACTGACCAAAAAAAGGATCGCAGGCTCTAGGTACGAGATTGGCAAATATCGTCAACGAACTTCCAATTCGAAAATGAACGCGTCACCCGGTTCCCGCGTCATCATGGGATAATAATCCCGCGTTAGCCTCGCGTGGTCTTAAGGAAGCACAAAACGTTTTGTAAATTCGCCGAGTTTTACAAATTAATATTTCTACTTTTTAATTCAACTTTATGGCTAGTATATTTAGGTCATTTGGCACGTTTTGTGTCTAATCAAATAGTGTGTAGCATGCTTGCAGTAAAGATCTGTTAGCACAGGAATTTTGAAGTTAAAGCTTGGTGGAAATATAATATTGGTGAAACACTTATAAACAAAATATGACAAATGGTAAACTTGGAAAAGCATTTGAAGCTCAATGTTATAACTTAGAGATGAATAAAAAATCGAATAGAATATTCTATAGAATATTCTAGTGGCACATATGTGCATGCATGCATGTGCTAGAAAATATTCTTATTTAGAGAAACTGGTTTTCTTGTTTTAAGAAAATGAAAAATGTTCGGCATGTTCTAAGAAAATTTGTTATTGTAAAAAACTGGTTTTCTCATTTTAAGAAAATATTTTCTTGTTTTGAGAAAATGAAAAATGTTCAACATGTGCTAGAAAATATTTCTCATTTCGAGAAACTGGTTTTCTCATTCCTATAAAATATTTTCTTGTTTTAAGATAATAGTAAATCTCGATCCTTACAAGAAATTTTTTTTCTCATTTTAAGAAAATATTTTCTTGTTTTGAGAAAATGAAAAATGGTCAACATGTGCTAGAAAATATTTCTCATTTTGAGAAACTGGTTTTCTCATTCCTATAAAATATTTTCTTGTTTTAAGAAAATAGTAAATCTCGATCCTTACAAGAAATTTTTTTTCTCATTTTAAGAATTTTTTTCTTACTAAGAAAATGATTTTCTTATTTTAAGAATGTTTTTCTTACTGAGAAAATGATTTTCTTATTTTAAGAATTTTTTTCTTACTGAGAAAATGATTTTCTTGTTTTAAGAAACATTTTCTTAAAATAAGAAAAAAATTCTTAATAAGAAAATCATTTTTTGCTGTGATATGGACCGATGAAGGCTGTTGCTTACGAGTGCCTTAAACACTTTCAATGCCATCATTTTACGAGTTGTCGAACGTTTTAAAAGTCATAAAATAAGCTTTGAGTGCAAACAGGGAAATTATTGAACTGTGTTTTCTTTTAATTACCAAAATTTATATCGCGTTGTCCGCTGCCGTCGTCGTCGTAGTTCGTAAACTCCCTATTAGGGACTTTATGATGCTAGGACGCGGCCTTAGAAAAGCAATGCATTTAAAAGAAGACACGGTAAATTAACTGCCGTATTTCATGTTTAAGCTTGTTTAATAACGACTTTCAAGACGCTCAAGTCCTTGCTAAAACGGCAGTGTATGAGGTGAAGTCAACACTAAGAAATGTCTCTCGTTTCTCTGTGTGTTCGCGTTGTTCTGAAGACTAGGCCGATGCGGTATATCGATAATTATCGGGTTTTTTCAAATACCTATTACTCGGTATTTCAATTATCGATATATCGATAATACCGATATTATTGGTAAATTTCGGTATTATCGGTACGGTACTACGGTATTGCGTTTATGTTATTAAAAACGTCGTATCGCGGTATTGCGATAACATGTTGCCTTAAAAAATTGTCCTTAAAATCGTGTCACGTTACCCTATGGCCTATTTCTTTACATAATCAAACTCGCCACAGCTGGTCAAGGACGTCGGATCGAATGATCGATCTTTTGTTTGTATTTCCCAGTGGAATCGTGCGTTTTGTGAGGCACTGGTTGCTTGATGATGATGATGATGATGATGACGATGATGATGATGATGATGATGATGATGATGATGATGATGATGATGATGATGATGATGATGATGATGATGAAATATCTTGCGATTCCAGCCAGCAGTTCGCCGTCCGAGAGATTGTTCAGCAAAGCCGGTCAGGACAGGTTAGAAGTCCACAGCGATCCCAGTTGAGGCCTGATAAAGCAAACATGCTGGTATTTCTGTAGAAAATTTGTGATTGTCGAACTTAATATTAATATCTAAAACTTCTAGATTTGTAACAGAACTTTAATTTAACAAAATCTAATGTCGAATGTTTAAATATAGCCATTAACAAACAACAAATAACAAATAACAAATAACAAATAACAAATAAATAACAAATAACAAATAACAAATAACAAATAACAAATAACAAATAACAAATAACAAATAACAAATAACAAATAACACGGAGCCAAATCATCGGACTCGTGTACTTTTAGTTTTGTATTGTTATTATTTTTATCTTAATTGGATAATGTTATTTCTGTAGACTTTGCCGCAACGGAAAAACACGGTTTTTCTGGCTGCGGAACAGGTTGTATTATCCGAAATAAAGCCAGATTTGCACAACGAAAAAAGGCGAACTTTTTGTGAAAACCCGCGACATTTTTGTCGTTTAGCGGAAAAATACACATTAAGTTTCTATTGGGGTGAAATATCGTATTCACTTGATTTGTTTTCAATACGAATTTTTTTGTTTTTGTGGCCACCGCTGACCTTCAGCGGGAGCCACTATGTCAGCGTGATCTTGCTTGCTTGCTTGCTTGCTTGCTTGCTTGCTTGCTTGCTTGCTTGCTTGCTTGCTTGCTTGCTTGCTTGCTTGCTTGCTTGCTTGCTTGCTTGCTTGCTTGCTTGCTTGCTTGCTTGCTTGTCTTGGACCTCACTTACGTCATATTCGGGAACTATCGTGACACGATCGCCAGTCGGGTCAACGCCACGTACTACAGAAATTTACTTGGATTGATGGATTCACCGAAAGTCGAAGATACATAGGGTCAAAGAACGTGTCATTCTTCGTAAATTTCGTGAAGTTCTAGGCTATACTACACGAAATACAATAGCTTTTAAATAAACACTCTACTTTATTATGTTCACTCCAAACTATTCCCGTGCGCCTCCCGGTTTGTGTTTACAATCTTTAACTACTATATGCTCCGTAAATTTCTTGGAACGGTTTCTGTCCGCATTGATCAGTTTATATAAGGTAAGAAATAGTTTCAAAACTGTGACGTTGTTTCTCTTATATACTGCATACAAAATCTATAAGTACTTGATCGGAAACAGGGTACTTATAGCAGTACTAGAAATCTTCAGCTTATAAAGTTTGCTAGAAGTTGGGCCTTCAACCTTCTTTTATCGAAGAAACTGATATATACCTAAATTATTTATAATGATAAAATCGCTTTATAAGTTTAAGTTTAATTTTGGTTGAATTGTGTGTTGTGCTCACTGGTCAGTGACTCATGTTTATACTGCATGTACAGTACATGTATATACCATACACCAGTGCATACACTAAGAGTGAGAAGTGTGTTTTAACCAACTTCGAGCTAGGTGTTTTGATATTAGATCAAACACAACTTGTTTGATCACACATCAAACCTTTGTCTCCCTTATGATTTTCCTATCTGTTTGGTTTGTGAATTATTAATGAGTTCGAGAAGTATATATCACAGTGTTCTGTATTTACACTATATACATTGTATATAAGAAATTTATGCTAGGTGGTATTGGTGGCATAGTGGTTAGTGCACGTGCCTTTCACCTCTGCAAGCTGGGTTCAATACCTGCACGGTGCAGTTATCTGATTAAAATAATTCACCTTGGCCACATGCGAGAAGAGTGCTTCCAGTTTGACTCTACCAAACACCACAGGTTTCCTCCGGGTGTCGAGAATTGTCCAGACCTTATTGATTTATTTTGTTTGTTTTTTGTTGACTTATTTCCGGTCACGACGTGAACACGTGAACACGTGAACTTCGTGTGATCGGAAAATAAATGGGTTCAAGTCCGGGGGAGAGTGTGTTTGTTTTTTGTGTGGCGAGAGAGAGTGAGTTTATTATATGTGAGAATCGTGAATAAAAGATCAAAAACCTATCGTGATTTTGTGTCGAGGATGAAGCTATTCCCGACATAGTGGCACCCCTGATGGGACGAGACTAACTATGGAGAAACTAGAACGATCGTTGAAGGCAATCGAAACAAAAATCGAGCTGTTGAAGTTCACGAACGAAGCGACGCCTAACACATTGGACAAAAGGAACATTACATCGATTGACAGACAACGAAAAACGCTGGAAAACAAGATCGAAGAAGTCCATAGTTTGAAAGTTGAAATTCAAGAGTCAAAGCTACAGCACGGAGCCAAAACAGACGAAATACGGGAATGGAGCTCAGGTATCGAAGACAAGTTAGTAGAATTCGAACATGCAGTTTTGGAGTTGAAAACAGTCGCCAGAGAGATAAAGTGTGGCGAGCTTAAAGTCGCAGAAGAACTCGCAGCAGAGACAAAACGCAAGCAATTCGAAGAGGAACTTAAATTCGAGCAGAAAAGGTTTGAATATCGAATGGAACATGAGAAGTCAATCGCTGAAAACTGGAAAACAACCAACGCGAGTGGTCGACCTGCAGGCGCTGTGAAATCAACAAACACGAAACTACCAAAGTTAGTCATCTCTAAATTTACTGGGAAACACACGGATTGGATGAGATTTTGGAATCAGTTCACGGCAGAGATCGACGCCTCCGATGCAGCAAAGGTAACTAAATTTTCTTATTTAAAAGAGCTGGTCGAGCCAAAGGTTCGTTCTTGTATTGATGGTCGACCATTTACATCAGAGGGATATGAGCGAGCTAAGAACATTTTAAAAACAAAATATGGCAAACCTAGTGAGATAATCAATGCCTACGTGCAAAACATCCTTAATTTACCGACCGTACGTAGGATCCAAAGGATCCAAACCATTCGTTCTACGAGACCCTTTTAACCAGTGTGCAGTCGCTCGAAACTCTTGGCAAGTTGAAGGAAGTTCAAGGTTACGTGAGAATGACTGTCGATAAACTCGAAGGCATTAGAAGCGATTTAGTGAGAAATGACGACAACTGGCAAGAGTGGAAATTTCCAGAGCTAATTGAGGCTCTGCAGACGGAGAGAAATCCACTTAAGCCAGAAGAAGGTCCACCAGATAAGCATAGTAGATCTAAAACCTTCCAAACCAAGCAAGCAAAACCACTAGAATCAAAGCCAAGATCGTGTGTTTACTGTGAGGATTCCAGTCATCGATCAAACGACTGTAAGAAAGTGGTTAGTGTAGCCGACCGGAGAAAGATCCTTGGTGATAAACAACTGTGTTTCAACTGTACAGGTCAAAGACACAGAGCAGCAGAGTGTCGTAGCCAACAATCCTGTCAACATTGCAAGAGGAGACACCATACATCCATCTGTGAAAAAGAAACAACCACAGAAACAAGTTCTGAGAAAATGCTGGTGGCTAAAGGAGAAACCAAGGTCATTTACCCAGTTGTAGTGGTTAAAGTTGGTGGTATCGAGTGCCGTGCACTATTAGATACTGGAGCTGGGAGCTCCTATGCGTCAGCAGCACTCCTTGACAGATTAAAAGGGCGCCCGGTTCGGAAGGAGTTTAAGAAAATTGAAATGATGATGCAATCAACCAGCAGAATGATAGAAGTCCACCGACTGACCATCAGTGATTTGGAAGGGAACTTTCGGCTAGAAACAGAAGTGTTGAAAGTAGATCAAAGCAACCTACTCTGTGTAAACAATCCCAAGTATCAGCAAATAGTGGAGCAGTTTCCACACCTCAATGGAATCACAATAACAGATGTCGATCAGAAAGCGCAGCTTCCAGTCCACCTAATTTTAGGTGCCAGTGAGTATGCAAGGGTGAAGACTGCAACAAAACCGCGGATTGGTCAACCAGGCGAGCCTGTAGCTGAGCTTACCAAATTTGGATGGACCTTGCTATCACCGGGAACAGAGGACGAAGATGATCTGACTAATTCATTGTTTACCAAATCATCTGTTGAAGATTACCAGAAGTTGTGTGAATTAGATATACTTGGCCTTGAGGATCAGCAAAATGAGGAGCAAACGATCTACCAAGATTTCAAAGATCAACTCTCTCAAAGTCCAGAAGGTTGGTACCAGACCGGTCTGTTGTGGAAAGCAAACAGCGAGTGCCCACCAAGCAACAAAGCAGGAAGCATAGCAAGGTTGAGGAAGCTGGTTCAAAGATTGGAGAAGAAACCTGAACTTCTTCAGCAGTGCAGGGAGATAATTAAGGAGCAAGAAGATCAAGGAATCATTGAGAAGGTAACACAAGAGCCTCAAGAAAGAGAGTTCTACTTACCGCACAAGCCTGTGGTGAAGGAATCAGCGGAGAGCACAAAGGTACGGATAGTATATGATGCATCAGCCAAGGCCAACGACAACGCACCATCCTTGAATGATTGTTTAGAGACGGGGCCAGCCTTGCAGAATCTTTTGTGGGATATCCTAATACGTAATCGATTCAAGCCAGTTGGATTATCAGGATATCTGAAGCAAGCATTCTTGCAGGTGAGGATCAACGAGAATGACCGTGATGTACTGCGGTTTCACTGGGTTAGAGAAGAAGATTCCAAACAAGTTGAGGTCTACAGGTTCACAAGAGCCTTGTTTGGTTTAAATCAATCTCCTTTCCTGTTAGGAGGGACATTGGAACAACACCTTACCAGTCAAGAAGAAGAATTCCCAGAGGAAGTAGCAGAAATCAAGAAGAGTTTGTATGTTGACGACCTTCTGAGTGGAGGCAACACTGTAGAAGAAGTACATCATCTAAAGCAAACGGCCATAGAGATCTTCGACAGAGCTCAGTTCAAGCTCCACAAATGGCACTCAAATGAGGAAGCGTTGGAATCAGATGACGAGGGAAGTAACAGTTCAGAGACTGAGCAGAGTTATGCCAAGCAGCAGTTGGGTGTGAGGAGTGAGGAGACTAAGCTGTTAGGTCTTCCATGGAACAAGGTTGGGGACAAGCTCGGAGTGGCATTTCCCGAAACCACTAACCAAGGAAACGCAACCAAGAGAACCGTACTTAGTAAACTTGCTTCTATATTTGACCCAATTGGCCTTGCATCACCTATCACCGTAATGGGTAAAATGATCTACCTAGACATCTGTGACAACCGAGCACTGTGGGATGAAAAGATTCCAAGTGGCCTAATGGAACGCTGGAGGAAATGGTGTAATAAACTACCAGAGAAGATTGAAGTACCTAGAAGCCTTGTTGCACACAGGGAACCGATACATGCTATTGATTTGCATGCGTTTGGAGATGCAAGTGGACAAGGAACATCTGCAGCAGTCTACGCAGTGGTGCATCAGAAGCAAGGAGTGAGGCAAGGCCTAATCACAGCAAAGGCGCGGTTGGCGAAGAAGGGGCTCACAATTCCCAGATTGGAGCTTGTATCTGGTCAGATGGCAATGAAGTTGTTGGATAACGTGAAGATGGTACTCGAGGGTTTTCCAGTTCGACATTGTTATGGATGGCTTGACAGTACAGTTGCGTTATACTGGATAAATGGTCGTGGAAATTACAAGCAGTTCGTTACAACCGAGTAAAGATGATAATGGAGAAAAGCTACATCTCATGGAGACACGTAGGAACTCGTGAAAATCCCGCGGATGTTGGAAGCAGAGGATGTCACGCGGATAAACTACCTACGCAGTGGTTGAAAGGACCAGAATGGTTGGCGAAACCGGAAGAGTGGCCCGAAGAGAAAGTTATCGAAGCGACTGAGGAGACAGAAGCTGAAGTGAAGCAGAATAACCGCGAAGTATTCAAATGCGCGATCCAGGACGAAACGGATGGCCTTGACAAGATTCTAGCAAAGTATGCCTATTGGAAGACGATGAGAATAACAGCTTGGATTGCGAGATTCCTCCACAATCTCAAATCTTCAAAAGAAGAACGACAACGAGGGCCTCTAACGACTAAGGAAATTCAACGCCAAATTGAGTGGTGGATAAAAAGAGAACAAAACCGCTACAAGGACTCAGAGCAAGCACAAGAAGACAAGCAACGACTTAACCTCCAGAAGAATGCAAGAGGACTTCTCGAGTGTCAAGGAAGAATCCAGGGCGAATATCCCATTTACATTCCTCCTGTGTCCATCTTGGCCGAGAAAATAGTGATGCACGAGCACCAGCGGATGCGTCATGGGGGAATCGGCATGACCATGAGCGCAGTGAGAGAAAATTACTGGATACCGCGTCTCAGACAGTTAACCAGGCAAGTGAGAAAAGACTGTCATGGTTGTAAGAGATTTCATACGACCATCTTCCCGAAGCCACCGACTGGAAACCTCCCGACAGATCGTACGAAAGGGTCGCGGCCATTTCAGGTGATAGGAGTGGATTATGCAGGTCCTTTTCTCTATGAGAAGCGTTCAAACAAAGAAGCAAAAGCCTACCTCCTCCTGTTTGGATGTAGCTTAACCAGAGCGGTGCACTTAGAAGTCCTACCCGACCTCACGACCCAAGAGTTCTTGCAAAGTCTTAAAAGATTCATAGCGAAGCGAGGAAAACCGGACAAGATCTACTCCGACAATGCCAAGACCTTTGTCGCAGCAGCCAAGAAAGTGCGGAAGATCTCGAGAGACGAACAATTCAACGATTATCTAGCGAGGCAAAACGTGAAGTGGCAGTTCAATTTGAGCAAGGTACCATGGTGGGGAGGACAGTACGAGAGACTCATCGGATTGGTCAAACGCGCTCTACAAGGTCATGTCATCGGACGATCAAGCCTGAACTGGAAGGAGTTGGAAGACGTTATCCTAGACGTAGAAATTTGCCTCAACAACCGACCGCTATCGTACGTTGAAGATGATGTAGAGTTACCAGTTCTAACCCCGAACGTCATGATAACTGGGCAGTCATGTATTTTACCGCGAGTAGATGAAGATTCAACTGAAGAAGAAGAAATGAGAAAACGAGCAAAACACATCCTTCAATGCAAGCGTACGGTGGATGGGGGAGTATATGAGGGCATTGAGAGAACGGCATAACGATTCTAGAATACAGTTGTGAAGTATTTCATTTCTCGTTACCAAAATATCTGAGTGATAACATTGAACGATTTCAAAAGCGTATATTATCAATTATTCTTCCTGGAAAATCCTACTCTGAAAGATTATCAATTACAAACCTGGATAGCCTTCATCACCGTCGATATCATCTGACCAAGAAAACTTTTAACAGTATAGTGGAAAATCGAGATCACAAATTATATGATATTCTTCCTAACGTTAATCCATCTATTTATTCACTTAGGAACCAAAGGGATTTTATTATCCCCAAGTGTAAAACAAATAGATTTAAACAATCATTTTTACCTGCATGTGCATCAGATTTTTAAATTCCTTGTAAACATTATTTAGCTTTTAAATGTAGTCCGCAGTTTAGTTTATTTTATTTTAGTTAGTTTTAAAATTTTTTGATATGGAAATTTTGATATATCTGTACACGCAATTCAGCTTTTAGCTGCAAGGTGTTCTTCTATTAAACGTATCTATCTATCTATCCATCCATCCATCCATCCATCCATCCATCCATCCATCCATCCATCCATCCATCCATCCATCCATCCATCCATCCATCCATCCATCCATCCATCCATCCATCCATCCATCCATCCATCCATCCATCCATCCATCCATCCATCCATCCATCCATCCATCCATCCATCCATCCATCCATCCATCCATCCATCCATCCATCCATCCATCCATCCATCCATCCATCCATCCATCCATCCATCCATCCATCCATCCATCCATCCATCCATCCATCCATCCATCCATCCATCCATCCATCCATCCATCCATCCATCCATCCATCCATCCATCCATCCATCCATCCATCCATCCATCCATCCATCCATCCATCCATCCATCCATCCATCCATCCATCCATCCATCCATCCATCCATCCATCCATCCATCCATCCATCCATCCATCCATCCATCCATCCATCCATCCATCCATCCATCCATCCATCCATCCATCCATCCATCCATCCATCCATCCATCCATCCATCCATCCATCCATCCATCCATCCATCCATCCATCCATCCATCCATCCATCCATCCATCCATCCATCCATCCATCCATCCATCCATCCATCCATCCATCCATCCATCCATCCATCCATCCATCCATCCATCCATCCATCCATCCATCCATCCATCCATCCATCCATCCATCCATCCATCCATCCATCCATCCATCCATCCATCCATCCATCCATCCATCCATCCATCCATCCATCCATCCATCCATCCATCCATCCATCCATCCATCCATCCATCCATCCATCCATCCATCCATCCATCCATCCATCCATCCATCCATCCATCCATCCATCCATCCATCCATCCATCCATCCATCCATCCATCCATCCATCCATCCATCCATCCATCCATCCATCCATCCATCCATCCATCCATCCATCCATCCATCCATCCATCCATCCATCCATCCATCCATCCATCCATCCATCCATCCATCCATCCATCCATCCATCCATCCATCCATCCATCCATCCATCCATCCATCCATCCATCCATCCATCCATCCATCCATCCATCCATCCATCCATCCATCCATCCATCCATCCATCCATCCATCCATCCATCCATCCATCCATCCATCCATCCATCCATCCATCCATCCATCCATCCATCCATCCATCCATCCATCCATCCATCCATCCATCCATCCATCCATCCATCCATCCATCCATCCATCCATCCATCCATCCATCCATCCATCCATCCATCCATCCATCCATCCATCCATCCATCCATCTATCTATCTATCTATCTATCTATCTATCTATCTATCTATCTGTCTATCTATCTATCTATCTATCTATCTATCTATCTAACCTGAAGCATGACGGTAAGAGAAGAATACCAAAAGTAGGAGAAGTGGTACTTATCAAGGGCGAATCAAAGAACAGGGGTAAGTGGAACATTGGGATCGTGGAAGAGCTATGTCAGGGACGCGATGGAGTGGTCAGGGGAGCTAAACTGAAGACGTGAAAGACCCACATCGATCGGGCTTTACAGCACCTGTATCCCTTGGAGTTGCACGTTGATAAGGAGGAAGATGGACAGAAAAAGAAGTCAGGGACAGAGAGCATACTCAATGCAGGAGCAGCGGAATTCAGGCCGAAGCGAAGAGCAGCGACGGCAGCAAAAGATGCAATCAAAGCAGTGATGGTCTTTGAAGACTCTTAAAGTAGACATTGACATTTATCACATTCTGAGACAAATGGGGGGAGTGTGTCGAGAATTGTCCAGACCTTATTGATTTATTTTGTTTGTTTTTTGTTGACTTATTTCCGGTCACGACGTGAACACGTGAACTTCGTGTGATCGGAAAATAACTGGGTTCAAGTTCGGGGGAGAGTGTGTTTGTTTTTTGTGTGGCGAGAGAGAGTGAGTTTATTATGTGTGAGAATCGTGAATAAAAGATCAAAAAACCTATCGTGATTTTGTGTCGTGGATGAAGCTATTCCCGACACGGGTACTCAGGTTTCCTCCTGTAGTACCACTGGACCAATGAAGGTGGGCCCGTACTGGACCTCTGAGGATAACTGTTTAGATATAACTGATAGAGTTATCCAGTATAAATAAGGTTAGTTTGATTTAGTTTAAACAAAATATGTTGGCTGTTACATAGACATTACAAAACCTTGACTTGGTCCGTGTTTTGTTTACTTGTTTTAGGTGTTGTTCAATATCTTGTATAATGAAATTAAGAAACCAACGTTTGTGGACACCAGAGCCGCTACAGTGATCTGTCCACAGAATAGTAGATACACCAGAAGTCTGACTCTTGTGAAAGTACTGGAACATTCTATAATCTACATGCCACCAATTGTATATTTTGATAAATTGTTGTAAAGCTATTGGGAAGTGTTGGGAAACTTAAAGCCTTGAATATGTTGAAAGCCTTGAAATGAAGAAATATATCTGTTGAAACTACAATACTGAGTATTGTTGTACTGTGTTATTTAAAATACTAGCAGAATCACAAAATATTAGTGATGTGCATTACGCCTGAATGCCACTGACAGCATATTTATGGCAGGTAAAATGTTGTTTTGGAACACAATGTTGATTATCTGGAGTGATTAATTCTTTGAAAATTTTCAAGGCGATAATGTATATAGATTATTTTTGTGGAAATACCATGAAAATTATTTATTTGCTAACAGTTTCGGCCTGAGTCAACAGGCTGAAAGCTTAGCAAATAAATATTTTACGGTGTTTCCACAAAAATAATCTGCATGTATATGATCTGGGGTGAGTTGTACAAAGCCAAGATAACTTACCTAGTTGATAAGTTCTAGCTAAAGAACAGCACTAATCATGCTTTGAACAACCTAATATAAGATTTTATCCACTGAATAGTTATGTATCTGATAATCCAAATAGTGTAATAAAAGTAGGGTGCTGCGTAGGCAGTGTAGAAACAACAATCGAAATATAGTAAGGTTAGATATACTGCCGAAACAGAGAACGTAGGAGTCTAACGTTTCGAGCGAAGGCCCTTCGTCAGAGAGAAACGTAAAGAGTCTAAACAAACAATGAGCTATATACGATCTGATAGTGCTTTTCAGTGGATAAAAGTTGTATCTGATAGTGCTGTTCAGTGGATAAAAGTTAAAAATTGGGTTGTTCAAAGCACCACTAGAGTGGTTCTCTAGCTAGGATTTATCCACCATTTTTTTGTGTGTCTGTGCTTTTCACACATTTTCATGCATTTCAAGTCTATATCTCGTTCTGGACTAAACAGCGGTAGTCACATGTACGCACTGCGTACCTATTTTAAGGCATGCCATCGAGCTTGCCGCGTCGTGTATCTTATAGTCCCTAATAAGATTTGTTTGATATGCCAAGTTAACCCCTTGACGTCACACGCGCGTAATGACTTATTAAAGACTATTATAAATCACTTGGAACTAATCTTGTATGCGTGTGTACATTCTCAAATCATCAATAATTTATAAGGAAAACATAATGAAAATCAGTTACCGAGACGTTGTTGTGAAATGTGGTAATAAATGCCCATAAATTGAAGATAAGTTTTACCTCAAATTTCTCTTTAAATACTGATTTCTTTGAGAAGCTATACCATACACTCGAAATCCGTTTATAATCTTAAACACAAGTGAGTTAAAAAACTCGGCGATAGTCGATTTTTTAACTCACTTCGAGGTGTTTTCAAATCAGATAATAAACGGCTTCTCGTGTATGATATATTACAACACAAAATCAAGTTTGAGCGAATAGAAAATTAATGGACAGTGCAATATTTAAATTCGTTTGAATAGGGAGGCAGTGCAGTTGATGCTGTGGAAAAAGCTGTTTGTGTTATGGAGGATAATCCATCTTTTAATGCAGGTCATGGGGCAATGCCAAATATAAAAGGTGGAATTGAACTGGATGCAATGATCATGGATGGATCCATTATGAAAACAGGTTAATAATTGAAAACTACTTTATGTTTTGTGAGTTCTGTGAATTAGGATAACCAGAACTGTAGGCACGCTGATTGGATAACATTCTGCAGAGAGCCATTCAAAATAACACACTAACGTAGTTGGCATAACTCAACAGAAATCCCCCCCCCCCCCCCAATTTTAGTATATAAGTTCAAAATTACGGCTGGTGACCCCCCAACCTCGCTTCCAGGGCCTATTTAAAATCAGGATGGCGGGAAAAGTCCGTGGCATCGGCTGGTCACAGCAACTAGAAATACAGGGTGTAATAAATGAGCAATTTAGTTTAGTATGCAAAAGATTCTGTGTAATGCAGTCCCGTAGGAGAAGTTTATTGTAATGCGGTCCCATTGGCCTTGTTGGTGGGCCCGTTGAAGCTATTTGATCATAACTGACACAAAACTATGCATATAATTACGTTTCACGAAGAATGTTTGAGAAAAGCAATTAACCAATGAAAATGGCTCTGGAAACAAGGTTGGTGATCCCCCTACCTGCTTGTAACAAAAAATGCCATCAACGGTGTTTTTGAGACTCTCTTATCGAGGTTGGCCGGCTGTCTAAAGAAAAAAAACCTAAGAAAGCGTCTTTCCTTTATACGCTCTAGGCGCCGTGATGTCCGTGTCCTGTATCAGTAACCCAGTTTCATTAGCAAAACGTGTAATGGAAGACACTGTCCATTGTGCTCTAAACAACGAGGGAGCTATGGATTTTGCTAAAGAAATTAACTTCCCTACAATTGATTCTGGAGAACTTAGGACAACAACGTACCAGAAAGGGAATCAGCAAGATAAATTTGATGTTGTGACTGGCGTATTTGAAGGACTTTCCGTACCAGTAAGCGGCGAAGATGTACAAGATGAAGGACACGACAGCGTTGGAGCTGTAGCCATGGATAAAAATGGAAACTGTGCATGCGCAACGTCAACAGGTAATTAGCTGCATTAGAAGCGAGAATGTGTGGTAACACCACCTTTATTATTCATTACTGAGTTTTCGTTATTATTCATTGCTTAAGTTTGTCTTATTTGAAAGAACTCGCCAAACGGCATAAGAAGACCTTTTGTAATTTTTCTGTATCTTTCTTGTGTTTTGAAATATTTCGACCAAAGACAGCGTGCTGTCCGCCTTCTTGTTGTAATATTGGGTCTAATTAACTAGGAAATTGGTGACGTCACAAGCAGGGTAAACCTGATTAACTCTTTCTTGTCCGAATTGGTCTTTAGTATTTTATTCCGGCTAACGCCAGACGATTTTATTCACCTCTGGGGAAGCCCCCGGACAGGAATGAGTTATAAACTATCTCTTTAACTCTTTCTTGTCCGAATTGGTCTTTAGTATTTTATTCGGGCTAACGCCAGACGATTTTATTCACCTCTGGGGAAGCCCCCGGACAGGAATGAGTTAAACTACTCCGTGGGTGCCCAAATTTCCACGGAAGGCTTTTTAAATGTTGTGGGTCAATTTAAAATGGAAATAGCGCAACAAAAAAAATCGGGTGTCTTGCTCATAATGTCATAATGTTGGCAAGATAAAATTTCACTTTACCCTGGTTATGTCGTCTAAACCAATGAAATTGCAGGATATATAATTAGTGATTAAATGTACCCGAAAGCCGGGGAGGTTTAGTAAAAGTCCCGAGGGCGAAGCCCGAGGGTCTTTCACTAAACCTCCCGAGGCTTGAGGGACATTTAATCACTAATCAACCGAAATGCCATGCTATCACTTTGTAATATTATGGTTACCGAGGAAGAACGAGAGTTATAAAACAAGAACGCTTTTGGCGGAGTCAACAACTTCAAAGTGAATAAATTATTGAGTTGTGATTAATACTATTGGGAATTCGATAAGTGTTCACTTCATGTATTTGTTAGTTATTATATGCGTAAGCGAACTTTGGCGTAAACATTAGGTATGATTAGTTACTAATCGTACCTAATGCATGAAGATTAGGTATGATTACTTACTAATCGTACTTCATCTTTATGCATCGGGTTATTTAGAGATTAAATGTCCGTGTGGAAACAATGAAAACCGAGGTGACCATGATATTATAATAATAATAATAATAATAATAATAATAATAATAATAATAATAATAATAATAATAATAATAATAATGATAATAATAATAATAATAATAACTACTTATTGACCGAGCGTGAGGTCTGCACTAGTGAAATATCGGACCGATGTTTTTTTAGTACGGATGCAAAAAACAGAGGTCCGATATTTCACTAGTACAGACCGAACAAGCGACGTCAATAAGTAGTTTATTATATGGCCATAAATATTGTGGACGTTCTGTGAAAACTCGACCCATCTTTCTTGCGAACTAAACGAAAATGGCAGACATTTGCCCATTTTTAAAGTACTTTCCGTTGAGCTAGAATCCTGAACTTTCTACCCCAAATAGTATTTTTCAATTGCTTTTGTTTGACATATTGCTCAAGATCGTACGTTAAGTAGTTGAATAAAAAATCATCTGAAATTCTAATACTTGTGAGAAGTAAATGTTATATTATTACGAACAATGTTACGAACGTTTTGGACATTTTAAAAACTTTCACCAAACGTGGAAACTCGAACTATACATCAAATTAAAGCTTATAAAATTTCTAACAACATACCTGCACGATATATTTCAACAATGAGTAGTTCTGAAATTATAATCCATCTTGTTGCATATACTCACATGACTGCCATTTTGTTTATAAAACTTACGGTCTCAAACGGCTGATTCCGCTCTGAGCGGGCGGATACGGGAAATATCCGACCGCTTACGAACCAATCAAATTATAGGATTTCCGTGTATTCGGACCTCTCAGCGCTGCTGCCATATAATAAAAGTGAAAACAACCTACGTATATAGACAGCTGGTACACCACATGTGTACCCCCTATTGTGCAACCCCTCTTAAAGCCTGGTTTCCATATAGTTGTAAGTTGTTGTAATTCAGTCGGCGATTGATCGGCGATTGTTTGCGATCTTTTACAACAGTCGTTTTCCATATAGTTGTAATTCAAATCACCGATTCGCTCGGACTGAGGACCTCTCGGTCTTGACAAAATTGAGATGAGCTAAGCTTGATATTCAAAAACAAACTGAATGCCACTAAAACTATGTTTGTGATCATTTTCAGTTTAGGTAATATATAGTAAGCATTATTTACACGCTCAATAACTTTGCCGCTTCAGTCTCATGTTTCGTGAACGTTTGACGACAGTTGCAAACATTTGATTTGGCGTACGGCATTCAAGTCTTCGAACTAGTTTTATTAGTCATTTAGTAGACTTCTTTAACGAAATCGAGGTTTTTTTTTAAAGGATTTGACCGGTTTTTGTAAATAATTTTGTGTTTTACGTTGCAAACATCTAGCAAAAAGTCGCCGACTGTCGGCGATTGATGTTTCCATTAACTGTTGTCGCATCGGCGACTGTTGTAATTGTTGTAGAAGTTGAACCTGATTCAACTTCTACAACAGTCGCCGATTGGATTACAAGAAGCGTTTCCATTAAGTTGTAATTGTTGTAAGACTTGATCGGCGATAGTCGCCGACTTAATTACAACAATTACAACTATATGGAAACCAGGCTTAAGCGGACACCTCAGCGAGGTCCCAAAGGTGTCCGCTTAAGGTTACATTAGATTATGAGGGTATGTTTTGGAAGATTGATTAGGGTGCTGCGAATTTTAGCGGTATGTATCTTAAATTTCCAGTCAAATTTTGTCTGAGGCAATTGTCGTAGGCCTTAATAGTATGAAAATATAGTTGTGTATATAAAGTATTTGGAAATCACCAAACCGTGAAGAGGCGAAAAAAAGATGAATTATGTTAAACACGGCAGCACAAACGACCAAAACAAAAGACGATGATTGTACTGAGTTTATCGTCTAAGAAAGTTTATGCACTCAGCGCCCTTCGTTCATCATACCTGAGCGGCTAATATCATACCACCCTTAAGAAAATCTCTAGTTTGACTCTATAAATTTCAAAATTAGCAGTTGGGCGGTTGGGCGCGATTCGTCAACAGTGAAATATAAACTAATAAAAACTACTGAACATACGCTTATTACGAAATACATGTGACAATATAATCCTTTCGCTCAGACCATATTTAATTAGACCACATAGTCCTTATTTTGACAAGAAAATTCATCGCCTCCTCTATATTAATCGCTTGTCGGTCGCGCCTTCTTGTGTCTCCGCCATTATATGGTTATTCACTTTTGCTGTAAAATTTAGTTTTGCGCGTGCGCAGTAAGATTTCTACATAAACCGGGGGGAAAACACCCAGAGGAAAACATTATATCCTGATTTTAGACTCGACATACTTCAAGATTAAAATGTAATATTTGACTTAAGTCTTTCAAGAGATATCCACCATAGTCAATCGAGATATATGGTCTGGAAACTCGGCTAAAGTCTTTGGTCTATCTTTTTGTTCGCCTTTATGCATTTTTGTGCACGGTGTACGTACGGTCACTGAACACATTGTATTTTAGTATAATGAACGAATTGCCCAATAGCAACGTTTCAGTACAATCACTCAACCGTGCTATTTAAATATTAATAAACCTAAAACAAAGGATGTGCACGGTGTAAGGTACGGTTCAACATAAAATCACAGCTCATTATAGGCGCTTTGAAGTTTGCCGAGTTTCCAGACCATATCTCGATTGACTATGTATCCACAGATACTTTACTAAATTGTCTTAGTTATCAGTGAAACTCTTTGAAGTACCTATTGACAACGATATTATTCATCCAAGCACGACAACTTATATGTCGGTCAACTTGGCACACCCCCCGGAAACGTTTACACTATCTATCTGTCTATCGTGTGAATTTTCGCCAACATCACAATACTGCAAAGTTTCTGCGAAACTTTGCACTAAAAACCAATGTATCATACAACGATCTATAATCTACTACCATTATCATCCTTGCACGAACTGAAAGATCCTATTTTTTATTTTAAATGTCGTACAGGTCCCTATAATATTCCTATTAATAGTTTTGTACAACCCAATAATTCAGAATCACAAGAAACAGTTCAGAACTACACTGTTAACTAGACACAGTGCTACAAAGCGGTGCCCTGTGGCGTTCAAAACATCGCGCTAAAAATGTCCCGTCAAAAATGTCGCTTGCTATGATTCCTGACGAACGAAATCACACACAGAATATAAAGCGGTTCGCAAGCTAACGTTCAAGGCACCGCAATTTCAAGGAGTTATTTTAATTAACTCCAAGAAGGAAGTAAAACTAACTCCCTTTGGAACAGTAAAAATTTCAAAGTTGTTTTGACTCCAATAACGGAGTTAATTTAACTATTCTAACTAATTTAATACTCCATTAAAGGAGTTGAAATAACTGAACATACGCTTACCTCGAAATACATGTGACAATATAATCCTTTCGCTCAGACCATATTTAATTAGACCACATAGTCCTTATTTTGACAAGAAAATTCATCGCCTCCTCTCTATTAATCGCGAAATAACTCCAACATTAGAGTAGGTCAGTAGGATTAGTCACAGGCAGCACAGACTTGTACTCCGCCTTTAGATTAGGGTTGTGCGGGTTGACAGTATGACAGTGGCAATTAAGCATTTGAATGAGAATTCGGTTATAGTTTGAAAAATATTGCCGTATTTTCGTTCCATATCGGTACTTTAAGCGAAGCAGATCTTTCAGTTTTAATTTCTCCCCTAGGTGGTCTAGGGCCAAGGAGAACAGGCCGTATCAGTGACGCGCCCTTGGTCGGCTGTGGAGGTTATGCAAATGAATTTGGAGCATCGTCTGCGGGAGGACATGGCGAGTCAATAATAAAAATGACTTTAGCAAGAGAAGTCATTTACAATTTAGAACGTGGACTCAGTGCTCAGGTAAGACCGGTTATAAGCACGAACAAAATAAAATTTTAAAAAAGTAGGTACTTCTACACTTCCAACTACATCTCTCATTCCGATTCTCATTCTAAATCTCATTCTAAATCCCATTCTGATTCTCATTCTGATTCTGATTCTCCTTCTAAATCCCATTCTGATTCTCATTCTAAATCCCATTCTGATTCTCGTTCTCAACCCATTCCGATTCTGATTCTCATTCTAAATCCCATTCCGATTCCGATTCTCATTCTGATTCCCATTCTGATTCTTATTCTTATTCCCATTCTAATTCTGATTCTGATTTTGATTCTAATTCTCATTCTGATGCTCATTCTGATTCTGATTCTCATTCGGATTCGGATTCTGATTCTGATTCTCATTCTAAACCCATTATGATTCTGATTCTCATTCTAAATCCCATTCTGATTCAGATTCTCACTCTGACTCTGATTTTGATTCTGATTCTGATTCTGATTCTAATTCTGACTCTGATTCTGACTCTGATTCTGACTCTGTTCTGACACTGACTCTGACTCTCCTTCTGACTCTGATTCTCCTTCTGATTCTGATTCTCCTTCTGATTCTGATTCTCATTCCCACTCCCATTCCCATTCTCATTCTGATTCTCATTCTGATTCTGATTCTCATTCTGATTCTCATTCTCACTCTCATTCTGATTGTCCTTCTGATCCTGATCCTGACTCTTACTCTGATTCTGATTCTGATGATTCTGATTCTGATTTTGATTTTGATTCTCCTTCTGATTCTCCTTCTGATTCTCATTCTGATACTCATTCTCATTCTCATTCTCATTCTCATTCTCATTCTCATTCTCATTCTCATTCTCATTCTGATCCTGATTCGGACTCTGACTCTTACTCCGATTCTCATTCTCATTATCATTCTGATTCTCCTTCTGATTCTGATTCTCATTATCATTCTGACTCTCATTCTGATTCTGATCCTCATTCTGATCCTGATTCTGACTCTCATTCTGATTCTCATTCTCATTCTCATCCTGATTCTCATTCTGATTCTTATTCTTATTCTCATTTTCATTCTGATTCTCCTTCTGATTCTGATTCTCATTCTGATTCTGATTTTCATTATGATTATGATTCTCATTCTGATTCTGATCCTCATTTTGATTCTGACTCTGATTCTCATTCTGATTCTGATTCTGACTCTCATTCTGATTCTCATTCTGATCCTCATTCTCATTCTCATTCTGATTCTCCTTCTGATCCTGATTCTGACTCTTATTCTGATTCTAATTCTCCTTCTGATCCTGATTCTGATTCTCATTCTGATTCTCATTCTGATTTTGATTCTAATTCTGATTCTGATTCTGATCCTCATTCTGATTCTTATTCTCATTCTGATTCTAATTCTCCTTCTGATCCTGATTCTGACTCTCATTCTGATTTTGATTCTAATTCTCATTCTGATTTTGATTCTAATTCTCATTCTCATTCTCATTCTGATTCTCCTTCTGATTCTGATTCTGATCCTCATTCTGATTCTGATTCTCATTATCATTCTGATTCTGATTCTCATTCTCATTCCCATTCTCTTTCTCATTCTGATTTTGATTTTGATTCTGATTCTGATTTTGATTCTCATTCTCATTCTGATCCTCATTCCGATTCTGACTCTCATTCTGGTTCTGATTCTCATTCTGATTCTGATTCTTACTCTCATTCTCATTCTGACTCTGATTATAACTCTGATTCTGACTGTGATTCTGATTCTGATTCTGACTCTAATTCTGATTCTGATTCTGACTCTCATTCTCATTCTCATTCTGATTCTGATTTTCATTCTGATTTTCATTCTGATTCTGACTCTCATTCTGGTTCTGATTCACATTCTGATTCTGACTCTGATTCTGATTCTGACTCTGATCCTGATTCTGACTTTCATTCTGATTCTCATTCTCATTCTGATCCTCATTCCCATTCTGATTCTGATTCTGACTCTCATTCTGATTCTCATTCTGATTCTGACTCTCATTCTGATTCTGACTCTGATTCTGATTCTGACTCTCATTCTGGTAATGATTCTCATTCTGATTCTGACTCTGATTCTGATTCTGACTCTGATCCTGATTCTGACTTTCATTCTTATTCTGACTCTCATTCTCATTCCTGATCCTCATTCCCATTCTGATTCTGACTCTCATTCTGATTCTCATTCTGATTCTGACTCTCATTCTGATTCTGACTCTCATTCTGACTCTCATTCTGATTCTGATTCTGACTCTCATTCTGATTCTGATTCTGATCCTCTTTCTGATTCTCATTCTGATTCTAATTCTGATTCTGACTCTCATTCTCATTCTGATCTGTTCCGGATTCTCATTCTGATTCTCATTCTCATTCTCATTCTCATTCTTATTCTGATCCTGATTCTGACTTTCATTCTTATTCTGACTCTCATTCTCATTCTTCTCCTCATTCCCATTCTGATTCTCATTCTGATCCTGATTCTGACTCTTACTCTGATGCTGATTCTCATTCTGATTCTCCTTCTGATTCTGATTCTCATTATGATTCTCATTCTCATTCTCCTTCTGACCGTGATTCTGACTTTCATTCTTATTCTGACTCTCATTCTCATTCTCATTCTGATCCTCATTCTCATTCTCATTCTCATTCTCATTCTGATTGTCCTTCTGATCCTGATCCTGACTCTTACTCTGATTCTGATTCAGATTATGATGATTCTGATTTTGATTTTGATTTCTCCTTCTGATTCTCCTTCTGATTCTCCATTCTCATTCTCATTCTCATTCTCATTCTGATCCTGATTCGGACTCTGACTCTTACTCCGATTCTCATTCTCATTATCATTCTGATTCTCCTTCTGATTCTGATTCTCATTATCATTCTGACTCTCATTCTGATTCTGATCCTCATTCTGATTCTCATTCTCATTCTGATCCTGATTCTGACTCTCATTCTGCTTCTGATTCTGATTCTCCTTCTGATTCTCATTCTGATTCTGATCCTGATTCTCATTCTCATTCTCATCCTGATCCTGATCCTGATTCTGACTTTCATTCTTATTCTGACTCTCATTCTCATTCTGCTCCTCATTCCCATTCTGATTCTCATTCTGATCCTGATTCTGACTCTTAC
>CAXIUP010000272.1:580672-599425 GCA_964035015.1 Corallium rubrum | reverse complement strand
TGGTACAATTACCATTTTTAATATGTAAAGAGTACGTTTTAATAGGGGTACAGTTACCCGCAAGCTTGACCGACCTCGTCATAAATCTATTATATCCTGTCACCACTGGGAATAGTGGTGATTACCTCACACCGTAATGCTATGGTAACCCATCACCTAACTCTTAATCCTTTCACACATAGTGCGGTTCCTCATGGGTGGTTAAAAGGGTACACGTGTTTCAGTGTAGTTTTTTACGTCAAAACAAAACATCATTTTCGTTCGAGTTTGAGAACAAAACTACAAAAGTTCGGAGAAGAAAAAATGTTTATAGGCTAGCTAGAAATGTTGAGACGTATTCAAGGGAAAGACAAGAGAAAGAAACAAGCGAACGAACGAAGGGAACAGGCCGAACAGCACTAGGCCAGAGCAAGATACAAGGAGAACTACAGTAAAGCGACTTGATATTGCGAGTCACTCTTTTCGTTTCTTCGACTATAAACTTTGATATAATTTTAGACGCTGTGTCCTCAAGGCTAAACCCGGTGTCTAGAACTACATCAGCGGAGAGAGGAACAGTGAAGAGAGAGGCTAGAAATTATGCCAGAAAACACAGCAAAAAGAATAGCACAAGAGAAAGAGAGACAGCGAAGAGAAAAACTTGAATTCGTGACTGAGAGATGGTACGAAGGTACAGAGATATTTTTTAAAACATTTATTTATTAATAACAAAAGAAAACGTATTTAAACAATATATCTCTGTGTAGGAATTGTTGGTGGCATACATGTACTGCACAATCATGTATTTGACGTTTTCATACATTCACTGTACTGCACAGTATGCATATTTATGATTTATTATAAATTCATCAATTGGAGTAATGCCCAGCTATTCCTCCCTGGAATGTCAGGCATAATTTGCAAACTTTTAATGCCTGGGAGTGGGGCATTTATCTACAGTACTGTTTGAGGTACTGTTTACCTAAAGCTGAAAAATTTCTGGTTGCTAATTTAGTCACATATATACTTGCTTTGTATAATAAGCCAATTAAACAGCAATACAACTGGGTTGTCAAAATATTGTATTTTGTGCAAAAAGACAATATATTGTCGTTTTGCACAAATTGACTATACAGGGGTACTGGAAAGGGAATGGTTCTCATTTTTAATTTGAGGACAGGGTACAGGTGTAATAATTATCACACTTTTGCCTGGTGCAAGGTCTGTTCTTATATACTGGCAATCATTTACTCCTTTCTTTCAGTTTGGAACAGGGTACCATTTTTAGCCATTTTGTGTGAAGCCAATTCCTTTGTCTGGAGTAACCAACATAATTTAAGGGTTCAGTGGTATTAATACGCCCCTGGGATTGAAGGCATGAAGTCATTAATAATAATAAACAATGTCCCCGTAGGGGTTTGCAGTAATGTATTTCTAGTTTACATTTACGTCAGCAAATTATATTGTCTTTTTGCACAAAATACAATATTTTGACAACCCAGTTGTATTGCTGTTTAATTGGCTTATTATACCACAGCAAGTATGTGACTAAATTAGCAACCAGAAGTTTTTCAGCTTTAGGTAAACAGTACCTCCAACAGTATTGTAGATAAATGCCCCACTCCCGGGCATAAAAAGTTTGCAAATTATGCCTGACATTCCAGGGAGGAATAGCTAGGCATTACTCCAAAATTGATGAATTTATAATAAATCATAAATATGCATACTGTGCAGTACAGTAAATGTATGAAAACGTCAAATACATGATTGTACAGTACATGTATGCCACCAACAATTCCTACACAGAGATATATTGTTTAAATATGTTTTCTTTTGTTATTAATAAATAAATGTTTTAAAAAATATTTCTGTACCTTCGTACCATCTCTCAGTCACGAATTCAAGTTTTTCTCTTTGCTGTCTCTCTTTCTCTTCTGCTATTCTTTTTGCTGTGTTTTCTGGCATAATTTCTAGCCTCTCTCTTCGCTGTTCCTCTCTCCGCTGATGTTGTTCTAGACACCGTGTTTAGCCTTGATATTGCAAGTCGCTCTTTTCGTTTCTTCGACTATAAACTCTGATGTAATTTTAGACTGTGTTTTGTTTTCCTCAAGTCGCTTATACTGTAGTTCTCCTTGTATCTTGCTCTGGCCTAGTGCTGTTCGGCCTGTTCCCTTCATTCGTTCTTCGTTTCTTTCTCTTGTCTTTCCCTTGAATACGTCTCAACATTTCTAGCTAGCCTATAAACAATTTTTCTTCTCCGAACTTTTGTAGCTTTTGACCCAAACTCGAACGAAAATGATGTTTTTGACGTAAAAAACTACACTGAAACACGTGTACCCTTTTAACCACCCATCACCCCACGGATCCCCAACATGGTCTTCGTTGATCATTACATATAAATAAATAAATAAATATATATATATATATACACACAAATGGATACTCCAAACCGCCAACATGGGTACAATCCCCGACCGGACTTACCGCCCACTCCGTCGAGATTAGTACCCTCGCGTCGCGAGGCCCGCTTCGCGAACCACACGAACACGAGGGGATTAATGCTATTATTTTTAATATTCCAATACGCACTTCAATGTAAATTGAATATTACACCTAAAAGGCTGTACTGCACTTGTAGGAAACCTGAAGGAAATCAGTAAGTATTATTTTCATATATACAGTAGTTTTCCCTTATAAGTAAAAAACTTCAATTACCGATTCCGACGCCAAGCAATCTTCTTTACAAAATAATCTATAATTATTTTTTAATACAACAGAATGATGATTTAAGGATTTAGGGTGAAGGAAAATTCGAGTGTAGAATATATACATTTTAAGACCAAACCGGGAGCAGTTGCGAAAAATGCAACTACACAGGCCCTCCGGCAGGAATTGAACCCACGACCTTGCGATTCTAGTGCAATGCTCTGACCACTGAGCCACGGAGGCCGTTGCCGAGAGCTTGATCGCGAGTTCTGTATATATAATAAGGTGGTAATGCCAGGAGAGAATTGGGTATATTATAAATGATATTGGGCATTTAATGTATATATTCTACACTCGAATTTTCCTTCACCCTAAATCCTTAGAACATGCTATGTAAGTGAGTGACATGCCCAATATCATTTATAATATACCCAATTCTCTCCTGGCATTACCACCTTATTATATATACAGAACTCGCGATCAAGCTCCCGGCAACGGCCTCCGTGGCTCAGTGGTCAGAGCATTGCACTAGAATCGCAAGGTCGTGGGTTCAATTCCTGCCGGAGGGCCTGTGTAGTTGCATTTTTCGCAACTGCTCCCGGTTTGGTCTTAAAATGTATATATTCTACACTCGAATTTTCCTTCACCCCAAATCCTTAGAACATGCTATGTAATCGAGTGAAATGCCTAATATCATTTAGAATGATGATTTGTTGTGACCAATGTGGAGATTGGTTCCACATCAACTGTATTGGCGTTACAGATGCTGACGCAGCTATGATGGATGAGAATGATACCTTCTACCATTGCGACAAGTGCAAACAACAAGGTATGATCAATGTACATTAACACAAATGATTATTTATCATCATTTATTTCGTTGTGTTACTGAACTATGAATTAATACTGTTTAAGGTGAGAACGAAGATTCTCTGGTTCCCCGGTGGTCTCCTGATGGTCCACCCTTCAGTTTTCCCCCATTTCCAGTCATTGACAAGACAAGGCCTTGGGGAAACGAGTGTAAGGATTGCGGAGGAAAGTGCCTGGGTCATTACGTCACTGATGTTGCTACGCTGTTACAATTTCACCAAAACGGCAAGACAATAAGAGCGTTACCACCTTCTGCCACATTTGAAGCAGCATACAACAACGCGAATGGTGGTCTACCAAACTTGGAATGCCTTGCCAAGAGATGCTGCTTAACAGAGCAGCAAATACAAATGTGGTGGGATCACTTGCAACAGAATGCCACGAACAGAGCAAAGGGAGTAGAGAAAGCAAAAGCTACAAGACTGCGAAAAAAGCAACAAAAAAACAACATGACATAAATTTAATGGTTCCTCTCTTAGAAACTTTCACCTTTGACCATGATATAATTAATTTAGTTGTGTTCAGGGGCGGATCCAGAGTGTAGCGAACGATGCTTAAGCATCAGTCAAGATTTGAAAAAATACAGAAATTTGATGTATTGCACAATCTTCTGTACTATCGTTGTAGAATACTCAAGAATCAATGTCAACTTAACTTCGAAAAATTCCGTCTTCTATGATGTTTATTACTCAATTTACGCGTAAATTAATCGAATTTTATTAGGAATTCATCCGATCGGTTTATCGAATTCACGCCCCCCGCAAGGTGTATGACTATTTATGTCTACCCAATCACATCAATTTTTTACAGTATAGCTCATATTTGGCGGGAGTTACACTGCTTAGACTTAGCCAATCGATGAGTATAGCTCAAATTTGGCGGGAGCTATACTGATTAAGACCACTTAAATGTTTAGCAATTTGAGCCCTTAGAAACACGAAGTCACATAGGGTGATTTTATATTTTGTTAGAACCGCGCCACCGCGGTATTACACGGATATTCCACTGACATTTGTCTCACTTTTAATGGTATACTAGCTCAAATTATGTGATGTGTGAGCTAGAGTTAGAAAGGCTATTATCTACGGACGCAGGAAACGCACTTCAACGTCAAGAAAATACAGTGTGTCTAAAGCGGTTTTGTCTTGACAAGCTCGCAAACGTTGTAAATCGAGATGAATAATATAAGCAACATGGCCATTGGCGCCCTGAAGGAAATACATTGTTAGTGACCTCCAGTTTCTCAATAGTCAAAGGATACGGTCAAGTGAACTCCAACCAGTAAGGTAACTAAACGTTCATTTATCTATATGATGACCAAACAATTTTAAATAACATGGTAGACGATATATTTTACGGAAGATCTTCGCTCAACAATTCAGTATTTTGTTTGATCTTTAGTTTTCATCTAAGAAACATTCTTAGATAAAAACTAGAGATTAACCTAAACTTAGATAAAACAGTGAGGAGTTGTGATAACCCCTGACTATATCATTTGTGCTTGATGCCTTGATTTTATATGGGCACGGTGTCGCGCTACATGTTTGGGAATATTAATGTTTGGGAATATTGTGCCTTGCCAGACGGTTTTAATTTTCGCGCATCGCTCGCGGTCTACCGCATTTCACAGCTGTTGAAGTGCGTTTGCCATTGGGATGGAGTATATACACTATTGTAGACTACAGCAGCGGTGTAATGTTTGAAATAGGTTCGTACACAATATCTATATCGAGAAGGCAATTGCTAAACACACCAGTCCACTTCTTATTCTGTGACAGTGCGCTATGTCTAAAGATGTGAATTTGGATGAACAGGAAGTTACAGTCAGTTTCAGGTTACTTTTGAAGTTCATTCCAAAGTTCGCAAGCTCGATTTGAACTTCGCATATGATTGGATAATAGCAATTAAGTAGCCAACCAAATGCGAAGTTTAAAACGAGCTTGCGAACTTCGTAACGAACGTCAGACATTTCGGCTTTACCTCCGCGTAAAAACCTCACGAGTTACGTCACACAAGTGATTATACGAGATACGTCACCCAACTATATACGAGTTACGTCACCCAACTTATTATAAGATAACTAATTCCTGATATCGATATATTAATTGGTTCTCGACTCTCGTGGTTCTTGTGGTTCTCGTGGTTCTTGTGGTTCTTCTGGTTCTCGTGGTTCTCGTGGTTCTCGTGGTTCTTCTGGTTCTTCTGGTTCTTGTGGTTCTTCTGGTTCTTCTGGTTCTCGTGGTTCTTCTGGTTCTCGTGGTTCTTCTGGTTCTTCAGGTTCTCGTGGTTCTCGTGGTTCTTGTGGTTCTCGTGGTTCTCGTGGTTCTTCTGGTTCTCGTGGTTCTTGTGGTTCTTCTGGTTCTCGTGGTTCTCGTGGTTCTTCTGGTTCTTCTGGTTCTCGTGGTTCTTGTGGTTCTTCTGGTTCTCGTTGGTTCTCGTGGTTCGTCTGGTTCTTCTGGTTCTCGTGGTTCTCGTGGTTCTTGTGGTTCTCGTGGTTCTCGTGGTTTTTCTGGTTCTTGTGGTTCTCGTGGTTCTTCTGGTTCTTCTGGTTCTCGTGGTTCTCGTGGTTCTTGTGGTTCTCGTGGTTCTTGTGGTTCTTGTGGTTCTCGTGGTTCTTCTGGTTCTTCTGGTTCTTGTGGTTCTCGTGGTTCTTCTGGTTCTTCTGGTTCTTCTGGTTCTCGTGGTTCTCGTGGTTCTTGTGGTTCTCGTGGTTCTTCTGGTCGGCATTTTGATAAGTCTTCAGGCGATATTACACTGGTCGAGGAGGACTATCAGCAACAATTTTGAAAATTAGCGATGCGTATACATGTTTCCCATTGCCATTTACAAACGATTCTAGCGAAATTCTGTTGCGATAACACCGTTAAGAAGCGTCGTTACCTATATTTATTATAAACAATTGCCGTGAACAGCTGTTAAGAAACGCCATTTTGATCGCTGTAACTTCAACATTGAGAACAGAATGTAAAGAGGTAGAACACAATACTAAATGGGTCCATATATAAGTCAATAGATCAGTGATATCTTGTCGTGTAGTACCATTGGTTTGATCCTCCGCGCTTCAGTGCGTGGTCTTTATGGAAAGTTAAATTCTACTAACGCGCTGCATTATACTTTGGTGTTATATTATTAAAACATGCAGTGCATTATTAAATTAAATCACGTGGAGTTCATCGTATGTTGCGATATGCTATTATACCAACAAGTTTCTCGATGGGTCTTCAACGCATTTTATTTCTTCAGCCGCTCGCTCTTATATTACGAATATCAACTGGCACATATTTTTTAGAGGTCCTTACTAGATCTGTGATCAATGCTTGTGCGCGAGACTATGTCGTGCAATATTTAATATTTGTACTGTCGAATATTTGTACGGTTGATGTTTCTACTGTATATCAATGTTTTGAAATAATGCGTATATCTGACAAAGGTGGCTGAATATTTACATTTGCACTTTACTGTGGATCCGTGATTTGTGGTTCTTCGGACAAGCTGTTAATGTTAGTGACTGACATTTTGATACTACCACTTTGTCGTTCTTGTATGCAAACTCTCGACCTCAATTCATTTTAAAATTCGACAATGTATTTCGTGATGTCGACTGGAGTTTGTTGCGTACTACGACAGTTTCTGTCTAACAACAATAAAGTCTGCGAAATCCAACTAACACTAAACACTGACGACAGATAAATAAAGTTCTCCGGAAATGTGATCATGTTAGACAAGTCTGAACATAAGCTATATGTAAAAACAGGACCCGGGACCCGGACCGGGACCCGATGACCCATGTAAAACAAGGACCATGTCAAATTGGACGGGGGTTTAAGAAAATATAATATTTTGTGGCGGGGGGGGGGGTATTTTATTGTACGCAAATTATTGTAATAAGAAACTCAGCTTATGTCAGTGAAATTCCAACTTCTGCTGTGGTATTGCTCTAAGAGGATATAATATAATGATTAGCAATCCCTTCAGAAAATAGCCCGAAATTGTAGTCGCGACGCGTTACTTGGCGTGAGAAGCCCGTTCGCTGAAATGCGAAGCTAGGCGGTTTTGCGGCAATAAATACCCTGGGTTAAGCACCTGTCTATGCTTTCTATCTTAGTTTAGGTGTTTTCTCGATTCGAATGAGTTTTCAATCGATCCTAGCTCAAATACATCGTGTGGCATATATGGTCCCCCTAAACAAAACAATAAACTGAAGGAATATCACAGCTGTGTGTGCGATAAAACTAAGCCGCGTCTCATTTTAACCAAGAACTTTTTCATTGCCCGCCTTCAAGATATGACCCAAGAGTTTCGGGATAACGCCAGACGATTTTATTCAGCAGTTGGTCGGTTGAAGCCGGTCTCGGCAGCAAATGGGTCGGCAGCAATGGGTTAACAAATACTATTAACATACGCGTTTAAAGTCCACGTCACAGCAAAGTTTTTGCTTTGGGCTTCTTTGGTTGTTGCCGCGTATACAGAATATCCACAAATTCTGCAAACAGCACAAACAGCTGTTATTCCATCAGTTTATTGTGTTTTGTCAATAGGGGGACCGTATATGCCACACGATGTATTTGAGCTAGGATCGACTGAAATCAAACATCGAGAAACTCGTTGGAATCGAGAAAACACCATAACTAAGGATAAAAAACCCCATGGACAACCAGCCCGTGAACGTGGCCTCAAACCACTCTTAGATCAAAACGCAGCAGATTAGTTGGGATTATTCAATATTCACTGACATAAGCTAAGTTTCTTATTACAACCATTTGCACGTGGTACAATAAAATATCACACCCCGCCGGGTCCCGGGTCCTGGTTTTACATATAGCCCTGAACATATATATATATATAGATTCATTGCCTGCTACAGGAAAAATGCCTGCTATATATCATTCGCCACAGTTTTACTTCGAGTTCTACCAGAGCACCAGAGCCAACTGTCAACATGTCGAGAAACTGCTGACACAAGTAGCGACATAGCGAGTTCAACAGTTTTTCAGCCCAGTTTGCTGGGATGAAAACGATTACATGGACATTTCCATCCCGGTTAACTGGGCTAGCCCGCTTGCCATGTAACGAAATGTTAAAACAACATGCGTTTTATATATAAAGCGGGCTAGCCCGGTTAACCAGGCCAGCCCGGTGAGGTCCATGTAATCGCCCCCTAAACCAGTCATGATTTAGGGGTAGGCAATACCTTCAGTGGTTTTCAAAGAACGAGGCAACACAATAGAATACAATAGAAACAATAAAGCGGAATACAAAAGAATACAATAGACAATAATCAATATACTCTAAAAATAGTAAATGCCCCCCTAAAATCTTAAATCGTGACTCATATGTGAATGCCATCGCCAGAGGCTAATTTATTCGGTAAATCGTTAAATGCATGCAGTCATTACAATATGTGTAGACCTGCATATTGTATGTTTGTATATACAGATAAGACTACATATAAAGCTCAACTTTTACAGATACCCTCGCTGGTGTAGCAGCGAGAGGCTGTATGGACTCTAATTTACAACCAATATTATTCACAAAATATTTACTACAACTATGTAATATAGAAGTTAATAATTTTAAAAATTTTGTATGTATCTTATATACCAAATCTGGCATTTATGTTGTTGTTTGAATAAAACTCTATAATCATAAGGCCTGCGCTAAACGTCGTACAATAGACGAATTTAATTCAGACGATCAGACGACGAATTTACTGCGAATTAACTTTAGGCTACTGAATGCGAGGTAAATGCGACGTCGAGTTAAACGTGGCAGTTTCCTCGAATAAAGTTCAAACAATTAAATTCGTCTATTGTGCAACGTTTAGCGCAGGCCTTTAATAGTGACAACGTTAATGACAGCGTGAATTGAATGATATCAGAACAGTAATTCCTACCCTATCTCGGTTTCTATCTGTTTCAACCATCGAGAAGATCGTCCTCCGATTCGTGAAACAAGATCGTCGTCTTGAGAAGTAAGTTTGGATTCTGTGCTGTTTCGCGTTATAACGTGAAACGGAGATGATGGTCACAACGTTACACTACTACAGTCTACCTGAACCAGTTTAGCCGTATTTGTTCTGTTAACAATGTCTTAAACACTTCATTTTCGTTAAGGTAAGAAACTACTTTGCCGGTTATTTGCTTTACAGTCTTTGGAAGGACATCCTTGTCATCGGCGAATTCTAAATACTGCATGTGAATAAAACCTACGTCAATGTTATTATCTGATACTAATTGACCATGAAGAAGCTGTACAAGAATTAATTCCTCAAGAAATGTCCACTTAGTGATGCTTGTATGGCACGGCCGCTTCACGAGAAACTCTTTTCCCGACATAAATTTTGTTGTTATACCGAGCGACCGCCTTTTTCTTGTACTGGTGTTATACTGGCTAATTTTCGGTGCGCCATCAGGTATTTTCCCATACGGGTTATTACAACCTCGACATTGACACTTGTCTGTACAACCCTGGATCCTTTGAAAGCATTTGCATCTTTTGTGGAATTTGTCGCATGAAGTAATCTCCTTTTCTTTTTTTCTTGCACCCTGTCCACAACGACATCCATCCAAATTATCGTCGTGTTTGCTACTGGTTTCCTGGATTTCATTCCTTGGTTTAGCATTTTCCAACTGGACAATTGCATCATAGTGACCTGCACCTGAATGATCAAATGCAATATATATAGGAAGACATTGTACACTTTCCCTGGGTGTAATTGGTAAAACTGGAAAATTTTTCATTTGCGTTATCACAACGATTGGAAGCTTTAATAGATTTGCAGTAGCTAGAGGCATGGAATTCCCTAACTCAGAGGCAAAATGCCCATCGTTAAGAAATAGCTTTGCCTCTACATCAACTGACTGCTGTCCCGTAAGATATGGCACGTACAATTCTGAATGATGTAACCACTCTTTAACAATTAACTCCCTTAGCTTAGCACAAATTTCGTTAATACCAGAGTTATTCATTAAACCTAGTGTTCTAAGATGACTGAGTGTATCAATTGAGACAGACTGTTCGGGGATGATGTAATTTACCAAAGCATAGGCAACAGATAGGAAGAAGCAGTTTCCATTTGGTGGAATATTTACTCTGGTCATATTGTAGTTCGCCAAAACACTATCGAGAACAGAAGATTCTCTTCTATTGGGCAAATCGGAATTGAGGAGTGTCAATGAACTCTTTCCAAACATCACCATTTGCGGTTTAAATTTTTCGAATTGGCCAACTGACTCAATATGTGCACAAAGTTTTTCCATGGACCTTGAATTATTGTTGACTTGGCTCTTGTAACCCTCACTCATAGGAACAGTTAGATTAACAGAATTAAATCCAGAGTTAGGATCGCAGTTTTCCTCTTCATCCGACGAGCTAGAAAGAATATCGTTATACAAATAGCCATTAATATCGGTGACCATGCCTGCAGCAGAGCTCTCTTGATCTCGATCGCCCAAACTAGATTCGTTCTTCTCATTGTCATCGATGTCTGCTTCCAATACGACAGAACGATCCATTATCCCAAACGAGGCATTATCACTCTCAAGGCTGTTTTCCAGTTTGTCGAAATATGATTCTATTGGTGGGGTTACTCTTACTTTGTTTTGATAGTCTTTTCCCGTAGATAATCTTTTTTCATTCCACATATAAAAAAAAACTCCAAGTAAGGCAAGAGCAAACTGAACTCCAATTCTTGATTTTTTCAACGTCTTATTAAGAACTCTATGAATCCCCTCATTGCGACTTGTTCCTCCAGAAGGCCCAATTCCAGATAAGCAACCGTATCGTACATGGACCAGCAACTTGTCAATCTCATCAATAGCACACTGGGGAACTATTTTTGTTCCTTCATACTCAACATTTTTCCATTGTTGAAGAAAATTTACTATATTTTTTTCAATAACTTCTTTTGGTGGTGTTCGTTTAGTCCTTGTTCGTCCACAATCAGTTGGACATCTAAGAACAAGTTTAAAGTCAGCAATAACTCGAGATCGCAGTTTCCTTAAAGGGCAACCCTTAGTCCCCTTCTTCGGGATTTTTGAAGTAAATCGTTGAATCGCATGAAAGGGATCTAGTAATATTTCAGAATCAGGAAAAATACCATTTAATTTAGTTCTCCAATGGCAGCAGTTGTCAATATAGAAATAGCTTATGGAACATTTCTTATTATCTAGTCGGTTTTTGAGGTCACGTAACAGATCTTTGACCGCATTGAAACTTGTTCCTTTGTTAATCTCCCATGACATTACAACTCCAATTTCATTCATAACTATGAATAAACTATCATATAGTTGTATCCATTCCCCCCTACACCAGAAACCAATATTGGCCGATACCTTAATAGTCTCCTTCGCAGACGTCTTGTGGGCTTTTGTGCCTGCCCACCAACGTCTGCTCTACGGAGCACGAAATTCCTTTCCTGAAACGGACCAATCACAGCTAACTTCCCAAATTTTGGGAAGCTGACCTATTGACCTTCAAGATCTAATCGAGACGAGTTTATCGAGGCGTGAAACTTGGAGTGGCAAACTAAATACATCAAGCCCTGCCTTTGGTCTTCTGGAGTTGCTGGTCATATACTATAGTCGTGGTTGTCTCACCGCTTGTGAGCCTAATGAAAGACCAGGTCAACAAACTGCGAAAAATCGGGATTTCTGCTGTATTCAGCGGCGGTTCTGTAGCCCACATGGCATCTGCGGAAGGAGGATAGACACCCCGTAAAATTTATTATTCGCTAGGTACATTTCGCCGAAACTTGTAGCCTTTTCAGAAACGTTCACGCAGATCTATTTATACGGGCATCAAGAACACATTTATAATACCATTCTTCGTAAATTTCGTAAAGTTCTAAGCTATACTACGCAAAATATAAGCTTTCAAAGAAACTAGTTCGCTTCAGACAATCCCTGTACACATTTGGGCTTTTGTGTACAACCTTTAACTTCTCTCACGCTCTTACGCTTTACATTGATTTTCACGCATATTTATTTGCATGAGCAGAAAGAACATAGTCAAAACAATATTCTTCGTACATTTCGTAAAGTTCTGAGCTATACTACGCGAAATATTAGCTTTGAAGTAAACTAGTCCCGGCGGTTCGTACAAAACAATCCTTGTACACGTTTGAGCTTTTGTTTACAATCTTTCTCTTACGCTCTTTATACGCTTTACACTGACTTTCACGCATAATTATTTGTATGGGCAGAAAGAACATAATCAAAGCATTATTCTTCGTAAATTTCGCGAAGTTCTAAATTAAACTTTTCAAAATATTAGCTTTCGACTAAACAAATTTCACATAACAACACTCGCCCGGCCCGGGCTGGTTTTATTAATAATATATTTAGCACGACAATGGTTTAATTTGATTGGTTCCTGTACACAAAGAGAAAGGAATTTCGTGCTCCGTAGAGCAGACGTTGGTGGGCGGGCACAAAAGCCCACAAGACGTCTGCGAAGGAGACTAATACTTTAAAGGTATGGTCTGCACTTAGTGAGGAAGCGGTCATCTGACACATTCTTCTGGTATACAAGTGTTCGTTGTCGAAGTATTTTTGTATGTAACATAGTGAAATTCGGAATGTCGTTGACGTGGAGATTAAGATGGGAGAGATCGTTCTTCCTATCAACGATATAGTTCCCGAGAATGTTGGCAACTGGTTTGATGTGCTGGCAAAAAGTCACGGAACTACGCGCGAACTCCTTTTAATTAGCGCTTTGGCTTCGACAAGTGCTCTGGTCGATAAAAGTACTATAAAGGTGTTCGCAACGTACGAAGAGAAAGCCAACCTATTCTTTATAGCTGTCGCGCCATCTGGATCTGGAAAGACACCTGCTTGCCATCTTGGGTGTATAGATCCGATCGTAGAGCATTTAGAGCCGAAGTTGGAGAAAAGTATTGTTGTAGACGAAGCATCCTCTAACGGTCTTTTCAATCATTTCACGGCGGGTGACACTGTTCCCATTCTATGCGTGGATGAAGCACAGTCCTTTCTGTCCAAGATACTTAGCGTCTCCAAAGCACCACAAGCGAACTTGACAATGGAGAGACTATGCAAGTCCTTTGATGGGGATTGTTGGTATGTTCTAAAGGGAAATAAGGGAAAACGTACAGGCGTGAAATCTGCTAGACTGTCTCTTCTGGCGTTTACTACCCCGAGAGCATTTTTTGGTAAAGTTTGGCCAAAGATCCTTGCCGCTGAAAATGGTTTGGCAGAAAGAGTTTTGCTCTTTTACCAGAAGGTGCTGGAAAAGGATTTAGAGGCTATGTCGGCTAGCTGCGAGGAGCTCGAAGAGTATCCAATTAAGTCACTGAACCATATACTTGAACAGGTATATGCCGATCACACAAATGATGGCCTGGTTCAGTATACGCTTGATGTATCAGCTCGTGATGCGTTTTTCAAATTTTCGAAACCGCAGGACAACGTTCCACAATCACAAGCATCAGTTGCAAATTCGGAAGAACCCTCGCATTGCAAGCATTCCAAGAGAAACAAACATGTTCTTCGCCTGGCTTTATCAATGCACGTTCTTTATGATCGTCTTCAGAAAGCATTAGCTCAGCAGACCGGACCAACAAGTCGAGTAATCAACCTGACAACTCTGAATATGGCGAGCCTAGAAATTTTTATGGGAATATCTGAAACGGTAAGAAATGGTTTAACAGTGTAGATAAAATTTTAGTGCAGCATCTTTTTGTGTTCACTTTTTCAGTGCATGCCTACACTGAGTCTGATAGAGTTTCAAGATTTATTCTTGTATTTTTAATAGTTATACGTCTCACAGAGCGTTGAATGTTCACGTGATAAATTTCATCGAGTAAATCTGCACAAATTTTAGTTCGAAATCAACAAAATTTGGCACGAAAGTTTAAGTTTGAATTTTGAAACGGATCTTTTCGTGGGCTTCTACCCCGACAAGAATTTTTCAACAAGTGTTTTTCTTGAGAAGTGCATGTTACTTGCTCGTGCATGTACACCACAAATTACCACGTTTTTCCTCGACAAGGCCTATTCAAAAGCTGATCATCCCACCGGCAAGAGGCCGCAGCAAACATCTTAAAACGTAAAAGTGAATATAGGGTCGTAAACAAGCAAGAAGACGGATTTGTATGAATATCTCTTAATTATCCACATTTTTTGAATATGATTTATTTTGTCATTATATTTATATGTCCTTTGTAACCGCATTGGAAGGCTATTACTATGAGGAATAATTAAGACATGGAACAATGCACCAGCCATATTGACAAGTCGATCTTACACACAATAAACTCTTGATATTTAAAGTGCATTTGACACGAAAATCAAGTTTGTCTTATTGGAAAGAACACTTAAAATTGAAAAAGTAACATCTTTTGCAGTTTTTGGTTTCTTTGCTTCGTTTTTGAGATATTTCCGTTTGTTTGATATTATGTAAATGTCGCTGTTGTGACGTACACGTGCCAATGAGTTATCAGAGAAAGTTATGTATGTTTGTTATTGTCAAAAATCTACATGTGTTGTGTGAGGCCGAACATGCACGCACGTGTTTCTTTCGAATTAAGTTTGGTGAAAGTGTGAAACCTTCTCCAGTAAGCCATTGTGCACATGTACGTTACAACATGCAGTGACATTTGCATACCAAACAAACTCAAATATCTCAACAACGAAAGAAAAACCTGAAAAAGATGTTACTTTGGCATTTTAAGTGTTCTTTCAAATATATTAAGACAAACCTAATTTTCAAGTCATGCACTTTAAAACAAAGTCATGCAAATTATATATACAACCTTTATTTACTGCCATAGGCGTAGCAGCCCAATGCTCTTGGGGGGGGGGGGGGAGGTTAAAAGATTTTTCCCGAAAAATTTAGGGTTAAATACTAATTTTAAGTCGTATTTTTCAGTGTTAGTTTAACGTATGAATTTTACTTGAACATTTCACAGCAATACGTGTCAAAATTGCCCAAAATTCCTAACGGAAAGTGCCTGAATTTTCACCTTCCTCAAATATTTTGGGAGGGCAATTTCTGCCCCCTGCCCCCATCCCCTCCCCCGCCTAATACGCCTATGTTTACTGTTCATGTAAACTAATGCAAATTGTCAAAATTCATTGGCAATGATTGTTTAAATTCAAAATAATCGAAAATTTCCAATTGCCGATAAAATGCCTGTAAATCCAAGTTGTGGACACTGGACACTCTATAATTTTAGTGGTAAAATTTAATCGGTGATTACAAATAGAAAGAAATGGGGGGAAATCAGAAAATAGTACATGTATGTAACACATGGCCACTTTTATAACTTTTGTAGACATGCAAGATCAACCCTACCAACAAAGCAGTCAGGGTTGGTGTGACAGAAGAGCAGGTGAAAGATAACATTTTGAGGATGAAAGGGCCTTTCACAACTGCTCGTCGTGTGTGCACCAGTTTTTCGTCAAAATGTCGCCGCATGGTTAACATTGTGCAAGCAGCTATGGAGGCATTACAAGAGTCTGGTTTGGGGACATTTCGAGTTGTCAACAAACTGAAGATATTCTACAAGAATTTGCCCAACTTAGATCTTCAACCAAAGTTGGCCAAATTCAACATTGCGTTGGAAGACTATTCATCTATCTTTGATTTGGAAGATGATAAACTAACCAGGAGCAACATGGATATTATAATGGGTGGGCATCCATCTCGTGAAGCCCTTGAACAATATCAGGAACGAGACATACAGCCACAGCTAGTCTAAATTGAATGGCTGACAGGGTTCACTCTTATCGATACGGCAAATATAGTTGGCCCACAAATATAGTTGTTAAAACTAAGTAACTGTTTCCCTCGAGAGCAGACATTAAGTGTATAATGTTAGGATTCTCCGCACAGTTATAAACAATTCATGAGATCTATTTTTATAAGCATTTATAATAGGCAAACAATAGGAAAAATTGCGTATTGTTCATTAGTTTTAGTTCATTACATTCTGCATGGTGTCTCCGAAAATTATTTGTCTTAATAATTATATACATCAATCGCCAGGTAAAACTAATCTATAAATATTTTCTAGTTCAAGTATTTTGCATGCTATATAAATCGTCTTCCTTGTTCAATTTCCGTCGAAAGGCAAAGGAGGGGGAAATAGAAATGCTACTACCGGCTATAAAAAAAGGCACTTAAATGTCGCTACATGTTTGTGACATGTAGACAGCAGTTGGTACGTGTTTATCAAATTATAAAACCGCTTAGAAAACAACCGTTTTTCATTAGTTTATTGGGTTTGGCGTAGCTCAGAAACGAAAGAGTCGGTTCTAAAACCAATTTCAGTTGTCTTTGCGTGCGCGGTATAGATTCATCACGAACTGCAGGCATGGGAAAAGACTTTGTCCATGCCGGCTGTTCGTGATGAATCTATACCGCACAATAGGGAATTAAGGCTGAAAAAGTAGAAAATTTAGCCCAAATCTCGTTCAAAATTTAACTCCATACACTAAAAGATATTTAGTACCACAAACTGATATTATTCACTCGGTCGATAAAAGTAGTTGATGCAATAATGCAAATGGACTGGAAAATGGATAAAATAGTTAAAACAATTACTTATAGAGTTTTACGGACCATGCAATCATCAGACATTCAGACTGCGTTTTACATTGAAAGGCTATTCATACATATGCTGTACGGAATTAAAGTCTAAACTTGTTAAAAAGTATCAGTAAAAGTCAATCCTTATTGTGTGCCTATATCCTTATTGTGTGCCTATATAGGCTATTTATAGGTCACAGAATCACTCGCTCATGCAGCCTCAGTTACCCCATGTTGCAAGTCGCTCGTTCTCAAATTGGGACTGCATTTTAACTTTTTTGGACTTCTCTCAATCAATAATGACCAACAAATTATAGATTTCGAATAATTATTATGGGACAGTGAACTCGGGTGGAGAATAATAATGTATTACTCCGAGTGACGAACCATACCAGACAAGTAGAGAAAATTCGATATACTCTCTACTTGGCACGGCTGGGATTCGAACCCGCTACCTTCGGTTTACTGGTCCGATGCTGGTGGTCGGCTACCAACTTGACCTGTATAGCTCAGTTGGTAGAGCATCGGACTAGTAAACCGAAGGTCGCGGGATCGAATCCCAGCCAGGCCAAGTATACTAGGTTTTCTCTACTTGTCCGGTATTGTTCGCCACTCGGAGTAACACCTTATTATTATAGACACTATATAGCTATAGCACACCTAATCGTGTATGATCAATCGTGAAATACAAGGTTCACTCAGGCACGTAGCTAGACTAGGAAATCTGGGAGTGCAAGTTTTATTTTTGGGGGGCAATACAAAAGTTGAGTCATGCAGGACAACTGATGCAATAACGCTCCCCCCCCCCCAGTCTGTCACGGTTTACGTAACTAAATCATGACACCATTTTAGAATGCAAGTACGCGACAGTGTTCACACTTCAATTACTTACCACTCACGCTGCAGATTTATTTTAGTCATGCAGTTGAAGTAAACCTGTATATATATATATATATATATATATATATATATATATATATATATATATATATATATACACAAACCTAAATAGTAACCTAAATCACTAACCTAAATGCCATGGCGGCTAACAATAAGGTATTTTCACCACTCGTTTTAATGCCGGCAGTTGGCTCTAGTAGAACCCGAAGTAAAACTGTGACGAATGATATATAGCAGGCATTTTTCCTGCAGCATATATATGTTCAGACTTGTCTACCATGATCACATTTCCGGTGACTTTAGTTATCTGTCGTCAGTGTTAGTTCGATTTTGCAGACTTTATTGTTGTTAGACAGAAACTCGTAGTACGCAACAAACTCCAGTCGACGTCACGAAATACATTGTCGAATTTTAAAATGAATTGAGGCCGAGAGTTTGCATAGAAGCGACGACAAAGTGGTAGTATCAAAATCTCAGTCACTAACATTAACAGCTTGTCCGAATTAAGAACCACAAATCACGGATCCACAGTAAAGTGCACAAATGTAAATATTCAGCGACCTTTGTCAGATGAAGCAGTTCTGTTCTCAACATGTGGTAATTATACGCATTATTTCGAAACATTGATATACAGTAGAAACATCAACCGCACAAATATTCGACAGTACAAATATTAAATATTGCGCGACATAGTCTCGTGCACAAGCATTGATCACAGATCTAGTAAGGACCCCTAAAAAATATGTGCCA